>OY757255.1:4553078-4607445 GCA_963584085.1 Pyrausta aurata | reverse complement strand
ATAATAAAGAGATTACAGTTGTTGGGGCGCGGCCGCTTGATTGTGTGTAATTATAGGCGCTGGGGTGACTACGGCTGGTAGTATTTGTGGAAATAAAACACGGCACGTCCATCGAGTTGCTGGTGTATTCGGGAAGAGAACGAGTGTTGCCACTCCAATATAATCAAAAATTACAAAACTTAATGTTGCCATGCAACATGTTGCGGCCCGAGAAAGGCAATATCGAGAAATAGGTATTTCTTAAAATACTAATCTTATGAAAAAATACAATTACTACAATTCAAATCTTATTTACTGTAACATACAGTTAGTAATAATAACCTAAGCATTCTAGCAAATAAGTTAAATTTAGATTTACATATTATTATCATCAATAGGCAATAAACACAACTTATTAATAGCTCGAGTATGCGTTTTTCCATTAGGAGTCCTTACTTCTACAGCTCTAACCTTTGTGTCATGCCCTGGGAATAATTTTACTACTCTAGCCATGGGCCATGACATGGAAGGTGTATTATCTTCCTTTAAAATAACTAGGTTCCCTATTTTTATATCATTACAATCATTTCTCCACTTAGGTCTATTTTGTAATAAACTAAGATATTTTTTATGCCAAGTATTCCAGAACATTTGTTTTAAGTTAGTACATAATTTCCAAAACTTTAACCTGTTTTGTGGAACATCAACCAAATTTGTTTCTGGATACATATTCAAAGGTGAACCTATGATGAAATGACCTGGTGTCAAATAACAAAAGTCGTCAGGGTCTGGCGACAGAGGGAGGAGAGGTCTCGAGTTGAGTACCGCCTCTATTTCAGTTAAAACAGTGTGTAATTGTTCATAGGTGAGTACAGTTTTATGTAATACCCGTTTTAAATGGTATTTTGTGCTCTTAACGGCACATTCCCACAGCCCGCCAAACGTCGGTGAATATTTGGGAATGAAATGAAAGTCAATACCGCGCTGCGTTGCAAATCTTTGCACTTCAGCTTGGTGGCTATGGGATGTGTGCAGTGAATATAGTTCAGCTAGTTGGGTCCCTGCACATTTAAATGTACTAGCATTATCACAGTGGATTTCGCTGGGTAAGCCTCTACGCGATATCATTCTTCTTAAGCAAGCGAGAAACGTTTCTGTAGTTAAATCTGAAGCCAACTCTAAGTGAATGGCTTTCGTTGTAAAACAGACGAAAACGCAGATATAACCTTTACCAACAACTGATCGCCTCACGCGAGAAAGTTTAACATCAATAGGCCCGGCGAAATCCACGCCAACCTTTTCGAATGGTCGGCTGGTTGCAGTGACGCGCGCAGCAGGCAAGGACCCCATCAGCTGTTTGGCGACAGTGGCCTTTTGTCTGAAACATGTAATACATTTGTGAGTTATTTTCTTAACTTCTACAAGACCATTTACTATCCAGTATTTTTGGGACAGACTTGAGAGCAACAGTCTGGGCCCTGCATGCAGAAGCCTTTCATGTTCGCTCCTAATTAGCAAGTCAGTAATATAAGAGCCCTTTGGAAGTATGACAGGGTGCTTGTGATCATATGATATATCAGCGTGATGAAGCCTACCGCCCACACGCAAAAGCCCTTGTTCGTCAATGAACGGGTGCAGATTGCTTAAGCTGCCTTTAACATTTTTTGCATTATTTAATAAATCGAATTCAGCTTCAAAGAAGGCGTGTTGTTCGCGTTTTATTAAAAGCAATAGTGCATTGTTAAGTTCGCGTGCACTTAAATAGTCAGTATTAAACTTTTGTTTGTTAGGATTTATATTATTTAAAAACCTTAGTATATAAGCCAGTAGTCTTGTCATTTTGTTGATATCCGAGAGCTCATGCAGACGCTTAAACAGATAATCAAGCCTATTTAAATCGCGACACACAACATTGGAGGAGAAAACTGAGCAGAGCTTCACATCAGGCAAATCAAGACCGGATTTCACTTCAGGAAATTCCTTAGGCAAGTCAGTGTAGCAAGAAGAAAAATCAAGCTCACCATTTTGAAGAAAGCGCGGACCATGCCACCACAAATCACAATCTATAAGTTCACCTGGTTTGACTCCACGACTTATAAGATCAGCAGGATTATCGGCTGACCTTACATAGAGCCAGTCCCAATTAGAGCAGGTTTGTCGAATTGCAATTACTCTGTTTGCAACATACGCTTTAAGCTTTGTCGGATCAGAGCTGAGCCATGCAAGTACAATCTTTGAATCACTAAATAAATGAACATTGTCTACTTTAATCTTAGTTTTCAAAACGTCATACACTTTGAAGATTAATTTGGACAGTATGAGTGCAGCATTTAATTCTAATCTTGGCACAGTCATACCTTTACTTTGAATGGGATTGATACGCGATTTTGAACAGAGCAATTGCACATTCGTCTCACCTGTTGAGTCCCGCACACGCAGGTATACACAACAGCCATAGCCCGTTGTACTCGAGGCGTCTGCAAACCCAATCAGCTGTGCAGTGTATGGTTCTGAAATGCTTACGTTTCTTTCTAAAATTATTGGTTTCATAGCAGCTAAATCGGCTGTGAATATTTGCCACTCCTGGCAAATTTCAGGCGTGGGACTGACATTCCAGTCAATTTTTTGTATCCACAGTTTTTGCATTATTGCCTTTGCTGTGACAATAATGGGACTAACGAATCCCATAGGGTCGTAGAATCTACCTATAAAGCTCAAAATATTCCTTTTGTTAACTTTGTCCATGTCAAATGGTTGCGGAGAGGATATTATGAAATGGTCATGTTTAACATTAATTGTTAGACCTAAAGCCTTCATGTTAAAGTTGTCTCGTTGTAAGTCGAGGCTATCAAAATGCTGGTCATTGCTGTCAATGCCAGATAGAACCTTAGGTTCATTGGAAGACCACTTATGAGTTTCAAAACTACCTAATAGTAGCAATTCTCGCAATTGGTTACGAGCAGTGAGCACAGTTTCGAGATCATTATGAGAAAAGAGGATATCATCGCAATACACATTATTTTCAATAATTGATGCCGCCAGAGGAAAATCTTGCTCATACCTAATAGCTAATTCTTTTAAGCAACGAGTGGCAATGTAGGTGCTACTTTTCAGACCATATGTGACAGTATCTAGTTGTATGCATTGCACAGGTTCTGATGGATTATCCCTCCATAATATGTTTTGGAGTGTAGCGTATTGTGGATCTACTTTAATGTTACGAAACATGCGCTTTATGTCGGCAGTAAAGGTATAATTGCCTAACCGAAATAACAACATTATGTCAAACAAGTCTCGCTGGACCACTGGCCCATTGAGTTGCAAATCATTAAGTGATATTTTCTTGTTAGTTTTCATTGAGCCATCGAACACAGTTCGAAGCTTGGTTGTTTTGCTGTTTTGATTAATTACTGCGTGATGAGGCAGAAAATAAATAGCTTGTTTCATTAAATCATAGGTCTCAATGTCTACATAGTGACCGTGGTTGAGTTCTAAGTATTCATGAATGAAATTTTTATATAGCATGAATAACTCAGGATTTGCATGTAACCTCTTTTCTAAATTATAGAACCGTTTTAGAGCCAAGTGAAAAGACTCCCCGAGAACGTCATTAATGTCTGGCAAAGGTAACTTTAAAGGTAATGCAACCTCAAACCTATTATTTTCTAACTTGACAGAGTTCTCAAATATTTGTTCGCACTGTTCGTGTTCTGAGTTGTGTTCAACAAATACTTCTGGCACCTTTTCATTTGACCAAAATTTAGCTATTGTTTCATTTAATTGGAGTTCACATTTCAAAACTACTTTGTTGCATGTTGGAGCTAAAGAAAAATTGGGTAAAGTACCTGCAATTATGTTGCCAAAATAAGTATTGGTTATATACAACTTTGGTGTACTAGGCTGCGCAGCTGGCTGGAGTTTGCTCGCCTGACCGCGGACCGGAGTCTGCATCGGCTCGGTCGATTGCGCAATCAGAGAGGCCAGCTCGCGGGGTGCACCTTCCTGACTCGGTATCAGCGTCTGAAAAAATATGTCAGCTGCAATTAGCATATGGATTTCACTTGGTTCAAAAAACTGCTCATCGGCAAGTGTCAAGTTGGGAGGAAGTTTAAATGCTCCTATGTCTATTTTATTTTGAGGTAATTTACATGTTATTTGGTCTACTACATGACAAGTTACATTTGTTTTGAATGGAGACTTTAATGAATGGATTTCCAATGGAATGCAATATTTAATATGGCTCTTTGCATTAGAAATGCCAATAATACTGGTATCAGTTTGCTTAGGAGTTAATCCTAAGAGCTGGACAACCTTGGTGGTGACAAATGAGGCTTGAGAGCCACTGTCCAGCAAAGCTTTAATATGAAGCTCTGTACCATCTCTGGCCACTAGTTTTATTCTTGCTGTGGGGAGAAGTACATTATTATTTGAGACTGTGTTGCCTGCTAAAGAAACAGGTGGTGCGGGTGCAGGTTCATCTAAGTGTAAAAGGCTATTGTGGGCCTTTTTGCACACTGTGCATCTAAAATGAAACCGGCACTTTGTTGTGTGCGCACCAAGACAAATATTACATAGCTTATTATCTTTGACAAATTGAACTCTAACTTGGCTCGGAGAAAGTTGGAACTTTTTGCAAGAGTATAATTTGTGATTGGACTTACAGTATGTGCATGTTGCTCCTGAAGTGATGTGAGCTACCACCTTGCCGCTGCCCTGATAGACGTGATTGTGACCCTGCTCAGCGTTCTCCATGGCCAACGCACGCTTGTCCAAATAATTTAAAAAATCCTCTAAGTTGGGCTCTTCGGCGGAGTTTCGCTCTAATTGATACTCTCTGCTGGTGTAGTTATCTATTTTTCGGGAAACAATACACATTAAAATGGTGTCCCAATGTATTACCTTTTTTTCAAGTTGCTTAATTGCAGCTATTTGCTGTTTTACAAATGAGGTAAAGTCTCTTAGGTTGGCTGATGTGGCTCTTGTGATAGGCTTCATGTCTAGCAAAGCTGATATATGATCATTAACAATTTTGTATTTGTTATCATAACGCTTAGCTAAGATGTTAATTGCTTCAACATAGCTGTCACCGCACACAGGCAGGTTTTTAATTAAGTCAAATGGTTCGTTTCTCAGATAACTACGTAAATAATACAGTTTTTGTACAGCTTCTAAATTAGTGTTTCTATCTATCAATGAGTTAAACATATTTATAAATGGCACATAGTCAGAGAACTTACCATCAAACACTTGAATTCTAATTTCAGGCAGGTTTTTGACCTTAGGTGATGGTTTTGGCAGGTGATTTGCGCTTGCGGTGCTCTGTAGCATATTGATGGCTCTGCCAAGAGAGGCTACAATTGAGAAATATTGCGCCTCAACGGTTTCTACACACTCCTTATCGTCTGGGTTTAGGGCAAGTATTTCTTTATTAAGGTTATCGTACTCGTTAAATGAACCCACGGCTCGTTGTTTCTTAGCATCTAGAAGTTCTATTGCACACAAGCTTAAATCTTGTTCACTAATAAATTTTTCTAATCGCGTTATGCTGCTTTTGGCATAGCCACGCGCCGCTACTTTCGCCTTTAACGTTTCTTCTGACATTTTACTTTACCGCACCACCACCTTTGGTTTACAATTATTAATAAAAATAGTATTATTGTTTACTTAAATTAATACACGCGGGTAAAAATTTGCGCTTGCGCCACGGAATGAAAACGTGTTCGTGTCTTCGTCAAACAAAATGGCGGAGGGAGGGCACCACACACGCGGAAACAAACTAACGGAGAACTCGGAGAAGTTGGAGAACACTATAGAGAAGTTTATTCCTGTTGTGTTGGCACGCTTGCGTCACGATCGCTCCCGAAACGTCACGAACGTTGGGACTCGGCGACACGACGATTGAACGGAACGAATGAGTCGGCCCGGCGAATGATGAAGTATATGTCTTCTCGCTCGCACCTTATTGCAGGCAGCTCTTACCGTCCTTGTCTTGATCTGTCGTTGTTCGGCTTGGCTTCGGTATGGGTCGGAAATACTCGGGAATGCCGAGCCTGTAGCGCCTCCTGGCGGCGACTTTTGCAGGTTTGGAGAATTGCGACACCATACAATCACGCGAAGAATCCGAAATGGACAAAATGGCTGCTTCCTTCTAATATTGGGGATTGCGATGGACTATCGGTACCTTTGCTATCCAGTCGTAGATCTTCTTTTCTTATATTGCGAAGGACCATGGGGCGCGGCCGCTTGTTTGTGTGTAATTATAGGCGCTGGGGTGACTACGGCTGGTAGTATTTGTGGAAATAAAACACGGCACGTCCATCGAGTTGCTTGTGTATTCGGGAAGAGAGCGAGTGTTGCCACTCCAATACAATCAAAATCTACAAAACTTAATGTTGCCATGCAACAGTATGTAGCTTACCTCAAAGGTTTGTTTCTTCCCGCTCTTTCTCCGTCGAGGCGTGGTTGCCTCGGGCCGCTTGCGCCTTGCAGCGGGCGGCGGCGGCGCGTTTCCCCCGAACAGCCCGCGCTCCTCGGCCACTCGGATCATGTACTTCGCGTCTAGCCGGGTGATCTCCTGCGGTCAGCCTACCATTGTGTATTTATCTACGGTATTTTATATTTATCTACACGGACCGTGCAACGATTATCTAAGTTAGTAGATCCTAATACCAGAATTATTATAGCTCAGTCTATAAACAAATTGCATGAATTTATTTGTTTATTTATTTATCTTTATTTGGAAAACAAACAGCTATAAATAACACATTTGGCTTAATAGTAATGCATTGTTCTTAAGCAATATACAAAATATGGCTTAATTAATCAGAATTGACCAGTGGAATTGACGGATAGATATAATTAACGACGAAAGGGTAAACCAAAAAGAGGTGCGAGTGTTGACTTGATGAGCTTTGTGAGAGATTGGGAGTCATTATTAGCTATAACAGGGACGAATGATGGTGGGTGGGAAAAGTGTTGGGGGAGACCTTTGCCCAGCAGTGGGATGACATAGGTTAATAAAATAAAAATAAAAAACAAGTTATCATTGAGAAACAGTAAAAAAAATTGAACTAAGAGTAGCTCATAAAAGTCAATACATTATAATGACTATACATGTTATTTAGATGAACGAAAACAATAAACCAACCTTCCTCTGGATGAGTCCGAGGTAGCAACCGTCTCTGTCTAAAATGTAGTTGATATCGAGTCCATTTCCTAGATTTGGCAGAGTTTGTATTTCGAACAGATCACAGTCTGGCACCTGTAAAACATCATCGAAATGAGTACCAATGTTAAACACCCATAGAATGGAACTCCTTAACTCCTCAACATTTTAGACTTACAATAACATCCGGGCTATCTTTATCCGGGTCCCGGGGATACTCGTCACCGCCTGGCATCTCCGGAATCGGCCTCGCCCTGGTTGTGCCGGGTCTAGACCCAACTTCACTCTCTGGCTGTTTCTTTAACAATGTATCTCCGCTGGGAGGCCTGCCCTTTGGCGGCGAGTACGAACGCCCAGTTGGTGACGCGTCGCTGACGGAAAACTCATCATCATCTCTCTCTACGTCTGAACGAGGGTTGTCTATTGTGTTCTCGAGAGACGTCGACGAGTCTGTGACTATCGTTTCTGCGACGTCTTTTTTCGCACTCTGTAATGTTTATGAAAGAAATTAAGTCCCAGTTTAGTTGGGTATCTAAAGAAATAATAATTCCATTAAAGAAGTCTACATGAACGCAAATGTTCAGATTATAAGATAAAGCAGGTACCCAGCCTGGCTTGGACTCTAAAGAATATTGCGCTGCCTGCGCTTAAAGAACGTCTGAAGTTTATTCTGATAACTAGAGTTACAATATTAAAAGATACATCAAAGAGTACTAACATGGTGATGATCTCTGTGCTTCTTCTTGAGCAGCGAATGGCGTTCTCTGGCCAGCCGGTTGGCCTCCGCGACGGCTCGCGTAACTTGAGCCTGATTCTCCGCCTCCAGTGCCGAATGGGTCTCGTACAGGATTAATTGGATCTAAGAAAACGTCACAGTTTACTTGAGCTCATCAACAACTAGGTAAAAATACAACAACAGCAGAAAAATGCAGCAACAGCAACCGGTCAGGTAACGATACTTACCTGAGGTTTCGAAAGAAGGGTTTTCAAAGTTTTTTTCTGTTCCTCAAGTATAGACTGTACACGAGCTTTTCCATTGGTATCGATTTCAGATTCAGTGAGGATCTGCAACAAAATCACTTATTACTACTTCTACGTTGTGTCTAATTATCCATATCACAAGTGTTTAAATACTTTCTTTGGAATTAGAGCAATGTATGTAATGTCATGTGAGATATCTTATATTTGGCCACTGCCGTATCGCCTAAAGGTGATAATTCTTACCTCCAGCATAGCCAAGTCTCCTCCTCGTCCACAGACAAGATCAATAGGGTCTGTAACAGCGGAGTAAGAGTTGGGCGGCGTGGCCAGCACCGCCACGACTCCGTCCAACGCGTTGGTGACGAGGGGAGTGTCGCAGTGCACCGGGTCGCTGAGCACGCAGACAGGAGCACCCGAGTGGGGAAGCTCCGAGGCCTCGATGCCGAGGTCACGGAGGGCACACACGTAGCTCTCCACTCTGAGATTAGTAATATTACTTTTTCATCTCTCCTGTTCGGAAAATAGCACTTTCCTGTGTAGATAGCCGGGTGGAAAATAGCTTATCCATCCCTAGGGTGGAAAGTAATTTAGTTTTAATTGGCAAGGTATAGAGTCAAGGCATGCAGCCAATGCTTGGATCAAAGATAATTGAGTCGCATCATATTATAAAAATAATAAACATTTTTGCTTAGCTATACATTGAAAAACATGTTTATTATGATCGTTGATATAAAAAATATTCAATTGATTCAATCTATAATTAAAATATACATTAACTAATCTGTGATTAAAATATTCGGCTTCTCGCCATAATACCAAGATGACACTTTTTTTTACATCGTCAGTGTCAATTTTTCTTTTTGAACTCTATGCCTACTTTTTTAACTTTTGACAATTATTATCTGTGGGGAAAATTCGATCGATATTTTTTACAAGGATTTTAATTATTTCGCATCGTCTGCTTTTTCGTACTGTTTTCATGTATTCGTGTCGTTATTCTTTCTAATCATGTTACATGTTTGGAGAACTGTAAATTATTTGTCTTTTTGTGCAAAAACTTGATTTCTCCTTTCTCGCTGTACTACATAATACCTGACCATGACATCTACAACCACTTTTGTAAATTTAATGATTTTCCTCACAGTCGAAATGAAAAATAGTATGTTTAACTCGGGTGAAAGCACCATTTCACTCTCGAATTATTGGCGCTCTCACTTCGTTCGAGCGCCAGAAACATCATGAGTGAAATGGGTCGCTTTCTCCCCTTGTATAACAATCTACTATTTACTGTTCGAACTACTGCTGAAAACAACTGATTAATAACCCCGATTCTGTCGCTTATTAGAATGTATTTTGGCATTAGCATGCACCACTCGTCATGCAGCAGTGTCAAGTCGTGATGTAGCATATAACTGTCGATGCTTTTTTTGGCAAAGACGTAAAGTACAGCCGTCTCCATAACAGTTGGTAGGCTCAGCTCAGCAATGAAAAATGAGCTTGGACCACATGCCAAGTTCAAAAAGCTGATGCTTGTATTTTGGCAAGAATATAAATCACAGCCGTCTCCATAAAATGCTTGTAGACTGGATAGTGATGCAAACAGGATAATAAGCCTTATGTCATAGTGGCAGTTCACAGAAATATCTTACTTATCCCCAGCGCCAAAGACCACAAGTTTCCCTAGCTCGGGCGTGGCGGGCGCAGCCGGTGCCTTCGCTTTCAGCACCGCGGCCAACTCGCGGAGCTGAGCGGCTAGGTACGCGGAGCACCGGGGAGATGACGCGTGGGTCTGAGCCACCACACCTTGGAGGGAATTCGCTCGTAGCACCCTGCACAGGGTTGATGCACCCTCACAGAACTCTCTCTCCTATGGGATAAGAAAGATACATAAAGAAAACACACCTCGTTTATGATTATAATATGCTTGCTCGTCGTGCAATAGTTATACATTTCTCCCTTTCACCAATCTGTATATTAGGCCTACGGCTGTTATACGATTGAAGTTGATACAAACCGTGATAAATAATAAATAGAAATAAAATAAATATGCGCCAAACAACGCACCAATTGTCTTGGTTTCGAAGTAAGGAATTTTCTTCCTTGTGTTACGAATACCAAGATAACGATTATAACGGCGGTGTCTCCCATAAATACTTAAATACATATAAACATCCATGTCTCAGATACAAATGTTCGTGCTCATCACATAAACATTTGTCCCTTGCGGGATTCGAACCTGCGACCGATCTGGCATAGTAGTCAGTCAGGAGCGCTCGAGCGCTAACCACTTCGCCAAAACGTGTCGTCAAGGTCTCAATGTGGTTTTGGAATAATGATCGTGTCATACAATTAAAATCTTCAAAATTAGGTACTAACCTGGAGAACTATAACGCCATTTTTCACCAAATCCAATTGACCTATGTTGGCATTTTCTGGCGGACGTAGGGTGATAAACCTGCCATGAACATTAAATCAGTAGCGAATCTATAAAGCAATATTCACAATCAGCTTTATAATGAAATGCAATCGTGTATCGTAAGTTACCTTGGACACACGCGATCGAATCTGTATTCGCCAGCACATAGTTGACGGGAGTTGCTGTATGAGTATCCTAATTGGTGTAACCTTTTCACCAGCAGTGCCACTTTTCTGAAATAGTTTCATCGTAAGTTGCAGTACCAGATTACCTATAAAAGTTACATAATAATAGTTTGAAATCGTACTTTGCTTTAAATGTGTTAACCCATCCTGTGACGCTTTCTTTGTTGACGCAAGCTGACATGCGTTCGTCACGCAAATGAGCTGGCAGGAGATCTGATAAACTGTAAAAAGAACATTAGGACCTTAATCACAAAGATTTAGGAGAGATTTTGAAGCTAGGCAGGATCTAGGAATGAGTAGATCACATTGTTGATTGTGGTAGTGTTTATTTACGATACTAAAGCAATTTTCATGGTTGCGGTTACCATAACTCCGAGCTCTGTAATAATTCAGTGATGCAGTTTCTTAATATTGTTTTAAACTTTCATGGTCACTAACATTAGAATAGGTAGAGAGTCATAAATAATAAGGTACATGGTAGCAATCCCGTATCTAACTATTCTAATGCAGTTTCTTTGACTGAATAGATAAAAAGGACTGGTTTCTTTGATTTTGATAGTCAGAAATACGCGTTAAGTTTTTACCCTGATTTAATATGCTAAGTTTTGTTATTACGAATCAAGTCAGTGTATTGATTTTCGTTTTTATATCGATCACCATTAAAACCTTTATAGAACCTTTATTGATTTTAGTCTTAGGAATTAGACGGCCTTAGGCTTATAAAAAAATCTTACGAGAAAGCCCTATTCTTGATGCGTATCCTGGCGACGGCTGCGGCCAGGTGGACCCTCTGATCCCAGACAGCAGCCTCGATGTCCTTGAAGGGTGATCCGGCCTCGCTGAGGAGACGGGCGGCCCTCTCGAGCTCGCTCCGGGCCCGTGATCCCCAGCGTCGTCGGGCCAGCTCCATCAGAAACAGCCAGACTGCGTGACGGTGGTCTGTGAACTATTATACCAAATCGCAAATATGCAAGATAGTTGATGACATGAGTTGTGTGAATAGGTCGAAGTACGTAGTGCGTAATGTAATGGGTCTCAGTCCTCTATGTGGATTACAGAAGCAGCATGATAGGCTGATAGTGAAGATTCTGTTCGGATTATATACAATAAGCTATGGAACTCTTGACGAATTATTAACTTGGTTAAATGAGTTGCTAAAAGAACTTCCCCGTCTACCGGTTATCTTCCATCTATGCAAGGCGAGGCGCCTTGCTGAAACCTTCGCATTAGGCCGCGTCGTTATTAATAGGCCCACTTTAGCTAACCTTAAATTTACCGATTCCGATTTTTTTCAGTAACAAAAACACGGCCCATAAATATAAAGCTCATTTTCGTGCGCGTCCTCCACATTCGGAAAAGAAATGGCTTCAGTCACGAGGGCGGTGGACATGAAAATACGAGTAATGCGACTTAGATGGGCCATACTTTTTATAGCAACATCTTGTCGAACCTACCCTAACGGAACGTTACGAATGGTAATGACATTTAAATATGCAACCTTGAGAAAAAATAAAGACCTTCATTAATCATCGAACAAGTTCGAGGCCTTGTCATTGAACAATTGGAAAATAGCTGAGTTAAAAAGCGCAGGAAATAAAGCTAATTATTAATGTAAACGGGAAGTATTTCGGGCATCATAATTTATGAAGAATTTATTTAATAGTTTGGACTTACCTCGGGATAGTTTTCGAAGAATTCTGTGTCTTCGATAGCTTGATCTAAAATGGATTTATCTGCAAAACAAAATTTTATAACGGTATTGAACTGCAATACAGTAACGTGTATGAATCGCAAACGCTTTACTTAGGTCGCGTGACATCAACATATCGCACGAATAGGTCACAAAATAGTAAAATAGGTTGAGTGTCCAACTGTCGAATAATAAAAAGCTGCACAAATTTGAAATACACCTTATAGCTTTTCTATTCTATTAGGTGCTTCGCGAGGCAGCTACATGTCACCGGGAACGTTCCTCGCGAATAAAAATGCCAGCATTAAGTATATTTTCAACATTCAGTCTGAAACTCGGGTTACAGGGGCAGATTGTTGTATTATTACGTCGAAACAGTATTAATTAAGTTGTTTAAAACAACTGAATAGTGATGTGCTTATGATGATGATGATGTTAAAATTACTGATGGTAACTTCATCATAGCCAAATAATCATTTGAATTAACTTACTTGTCTAGATAATATGAAAGTGCGAGGATAGTATTTTCCTAAAACGTTTAATAATGTAACTCATCGTCATAATATAATGCCTGCGGAACTTTATGAAAACTGTGAAAACTTTGGTAAGCGCGTTGATGATTGTTATAAAAGAAGTTTCGAACTTCCAAGTAAGTATTATCGCGACAATAATCGTGTAGGCATCGTGATAAAAGTTAAATAGCGCTTTAGAACGGCAGTAAACTAGTTCGGGTGGAACATAGCGTGATGTAATTTACAGCTTGAAGGGTGTTGCAATATACGTAGTCGTAACAGCGAGGGCTTTGATATGAAAAGTGTTTAACCTTAAAAGTTTTAAACTATGTATATTTTGAACGTGTTAAATTTATTCGTTAGACTAATTCTGCTACATTATGTTTTATTAATCACGTTGTTAATTAGCTTGCACGAAAAAAATATTTGGACTTTTCAGGACGAAAGCTACCTATCATATTTTAGTCAGATTAGATCAGATTTTCATATTCATCATATTTTATTATTTTTCGAATCACCTTGCCCTTGCTGATTTACAACTGAGGATGGCAGTAAAATAAAAATAAGTTCCATCATAAATCTCGAAACTTTTTACGAGTTTCGTCTGTTGTCGTGGAACGAACGCCAAGACGTAAAGAAACCTTATGGGTGTCAGTCCTTTAAGTATACAAATACATTTATGTATGTTTAACTCAGGTACCTACTTATACTTACATCGGAAAACGTCGTAAATGAGCGAGTAGACACACCGCATCTCCTGTTCATCAAGGAAGTCCACTTTGAGCGGTGGCTTGCATAGAAGTCGAGCGGCTTTTAAAACCTGTAGAGGTACAGTCTAAGATTTTACATGATCGTTTCATGGCTGTACTACTTTAATGGTTACAGTTCAGTGAACTCTGTGTATGCCTTCGCACCACACATCAAACAAGCATACAAATAAGGCTATTCATTACATAAAGGCAGGTTTTCTTTGCTTGCCGAATATTGTAACCATCTTGAGATTCCCTTTTATCGAAAATATTCGTTTTAAAATAACATATAAGAACAATAATTAAAATTACAAATAAGAAACAACTAATTAGTTAATTTCATTCACTCATATAATTTTAAAGTTATAAAAATATTATTTACAATATTCGACTAGTAAAGAAACACTGTTTAAAACTTTATAGTTGATAGTTTTCAGCAAAGGTAGGTACTGCTTTGTAAATAGATATCAGTTATTTCGATAAGTCATTTCTGTCGCTCCTTGCACGATGATGACTATGATGAGTAGGCGCAAAGCTAGAACCGAAAAAAACGTATGATGGACTAGGGCCTAGGTATTGATCATAATATAGCCCTTATGTGCGAATACTGATATTCGAGGAACAACTCAAGTGACCTGTCCGATGTCCCAGGCAGGTCCGGGAGCGGTTTTGACGGCAACCGGCGGCGGGGCGTTGGGGTTCTTGGTGGCCACCACCAGGTTCCACGGCGCCCACTCCTCGGGCTGTTCCTCCATGGGCTTCGGCTCCATGTTGACGTCTTCTTCCCTGGTAACCCAGTGAGTTGTTATAATAGAGAAGCTATCATCATCATCATCAACATTATCAGCCGAAGAACGTCCACAAGATGAACAGACGACCTTGTGAAGATCGCAGGATCGCACTGGATGCAGACCGCTCACAACCGGTCGTTGTGGAAAGCCATGGGGGAGGCCTATGTTCAGCAGTGGACGTTCTTCGGAGAGAAGCTATGCCAAGCAAAAAATGTGTCGCAACTCAATGTCAAGATTGTGACGTATTCTTCTTCAGGTCATTTTATCTGATCTGTAATGCTACCAATCTATATTGTGGAAGAGGTGAAGTACCTTTTGCTATCAGTCTTGTGTAGGTAAACTTAGTCAAAATATTGTAAGTTGGGAGGTATAGCTTGCTTGTATTATTTACACCATCAGTATTAAATTAGTAATGAATTGGATTTGGTATTAAATAATAATCATTTGCCCTATAGTTAGCGCCTTAACCTTACCTAAGTATGTATTATTTATGTATGGTTAGTATTTTTAGGTGACACTTAGCAAAATAAAGATTTGAATTTGAATTTTTCAATCTTCCTTCAGTCGTACTCGGTAAGTATTCGCCATCAGATATTTGTATACTTACTAGATGGACATCATCAACAGAATAATTCTACCGTGAGGACCTTCTGCCAACGACCTCTACGTTACATACTTGTAAAATACATATAAGTCTATGCCTTCTGCAAAATATCTTTTTGGAAAAATTGCTCCAAAATTAAATTCGGCTTAAGCAAATAATAAAGCTGGCTGTTTCCTAGATTAAAGTACTTAGCATTGCTATTCAACATGGCAACGCAGCCAGTATCATGCATCGCCTCCTTGCTATATGGAAACGGATTTGTTTTTGAATCATGTATGTCTTTACTTTTAATTTGTTATTGTTCTGTAATAACTGTTTTTAATAATTTTAAACTACCAAAGGAATTAGCAAATACTTACATTGTTAAATTCATTCGATCATTTGTTAACATAGTATTATCATCCATTCAAATGATGGTATGATAATCCATTTTGTTGACAACACACAACACGAATTTCACATTTACATAGTCCCCATATTTTGATATGTTTATCGGCTTGTTTTCATGTACCGTTAAATAAATTAGCAATTAAAATTAGTGTTTACAAAGAGAAAAGTGATCTTGATTTTTTTACTTTTTTGGAAAGGTGACATTTGGCAACTGTTTGTCGTCCAATAGTTTTTTCTCTAAAGGTATATGTTTTATGCCAGTATTTCGAATGCCAAAAAAAATGAATGCATCCCGATAGTATTGTAAACGTTGAATTTAATTTGGAGGCCTGCTTTATTTGCGAGTTGTTTCACAATGTCCTAATAAGTTCTGGTTAGCGTTATCTGTTCAGTATAAGTACTACATGCGAAATGACGTTCCAATTTTTATTATTCGTTGGTCTTAATAATTGTCGATGGTAAAACAGGCTCTTAGCGAAGTACATAGTTTACGTATAGCCTAGATCTTGCTACAGGCCCAACTCTACCTTTTTGAAGCCTTTTCGACTCATACGCGATGATTTTAAATAACGTTGTGTGTGTCTGTTTATTGTACATATATGTGTTTACGAGTCAGTATATGTGTTTGTAAGTTGAATATATGTATTTTCTTTCTTTTTACCTACTTTGTTGCATCATATTCGTATTCACGTAATCATGAAACACTGGTGCCCGATTGATACAATCACTATCTATACGAGTACAAGGTAAAGGCGGTTATATTGAGATGTTACATGCAAACCATGAATACATGTTTGTATGCACATTGTATTTATTCTTTACATATTCTGTCCTTGATTTGGATGGGGAGGTGCCGTTACCATTCGGGAATCGAACCCAACTCGTGGTACGTATGTCATACGAGACCATAAACTATGTTATGTTATGTTATGTGTGTTTTAGAATAGCGGTGTGGAAGTAAATTTTTTTCTAAACACGATTTGTCTAATTATGGTAAACAGTTAATAATCTTTGACGCTTTTCGGCACCCTCATTTATAAGCCTCGCTCCGTTTTTACTTTATTAACTGCAATGTGTTCTACGTACTTGTAACTGAACCTAGGAGCGAGTGTATAGTAGACCGATTAGGTACTAAAAGTAATGAAATGAAATGAAATGAAATGAAATGAAATGCATTTATTTGCTTATGAAAAAGGATACATATATGGTCTTAATTCTACAGTAAGCTCAACTTTTTCAGCTATGAACTAATAGCATGCAAATACGTGTAGACATATTTTACAATTAAAAGAATTACCCAAGTCATAATTATTGATATTAATACACATGTCATGGAGTTTTCAAAAAAAATGTCAAATATTAAATTAGAACACAATTAGAATTAAATAATTAAAACAGTAATGCAGGTCAAAAAATCATCACGACAAATTCAAAAACTCCTCCACTTTATAAAAACAATGATCAGTTAGCCATTTGTAAAGTGCACTTTTAAATCTTTTAAAGGGCAAGTCTTTTATATGTTGGGGTATTTTATTATAGATGAGCGTGCACATCCAGTAGCAATTTTTCCCGAATCTGGCGGTTTTTGGAGTAATATCTGCCACCAGTCTATTGCCATTTCTGGTGTTGCGCATATAAACTTCCTTTGCTTGCCTAAAAAAATACATGTTTAGTTTAACAAACTTTGCGATTTCAAAAATGTATAGACTCGGTAGGGTTAGTATTTTTAATGATGCGAATAACGGCCTGCATGGCTCATCAGGTGCAGTACCACATATAGCCCTAATACACTTTTTTTGTGCAATGAATGCTTTGTTTGCATCGGAGCTATGACCCCATATAATGAGACCGTAACGTAAAACGGACTCAACATATGCAAAATATGCAGTAAGTGCTGTATTTTTTGTGGCGACTTTACCTAATTTATACAACGCATATGAAAATCCGTTAACATCACCATCAGTTAAGCCATTTTTTACGTTAAGTTTACATACAAAGAAAAAGGTGGTAACCAGAAATGTAATATTCCAAGTTAAAGGCTCCGTTGCACCTTCGTAATAAACCATAACTTTAACCGTAACCCACGTTTTTCCGTATGGAGTCTTACAGTACCCACAGTTACGTATAGTAAGTTGGTGCAAACCTAGGTTCAGTATCTACGTGTGCACATACATGAGGGTAAATAGAGGGCGGGTCACGGTCACCACCCCATATACGTTAATAAAGGGATCGACAGCCGTATTCAGGTTATTTTTAAACTGCTAATTTCACTCGCTATTCTCGGGAAACATTGCACATTGAAAAGATAATAGGTTTTCATGATTATAGCAGTTTGGCAGCAAGCTGAATGTTGTTTATGTCTTTTAATTTTGAATAGAAAATAACTTAAAGTTCGACATGATGTTAGATAAAATCTTTACCCTTATTGTAAGACGTTTCCTCGATTCTATACATACTCACCTCAACCTTACTCATCTAATCGGTTTAGTAATAATAATAAATCGTTTATTTGCTCAAAACATGGTATAAAATTGATATTACATACAAAAAAAATGTTCATATTTCGCTAATAAAAAAAACATGCAGATCATTTACAGTTTGTAGTGTTGCTGTACCTAAATAGAGATATTTTAATTTATATCCTTTTTAAAACTAAGAGTTCAAGTCGAAAGTTACGACTTGTTACCAGATTGCGTCAAAAGAAGGGGAATGTTTTCTTTTATGAATATTCGTACTCACGAGTCCACATCCAATAGTTTCTGCATGCCGACCAGCATGAAGTACTGCTGCAGTCGCCATTCCTTATCGCTGGGTAGCACCAGCTTTTCAGCTTCACTCGTGTCCCCCAACTGCCTGGCCGCGTCTTCCTCCACCAAGAGCTGAGCCAAGAGCTTAGGGTACACTTCGAAAATATTCCCATCGCTATACTCGCTGAGAGCAACCCACAACGCGTTAGAATTATACTTCTCCGACATCGCAAAACCATTTCAATTTGATAATGGAATAATTAGAAGTTGCACCAAAGTTTGGTGGCGTGAGCTCGTTGCCGAAGCTTTTCCGCTGAGGGCCAAGCGACTACTGAAGCGTCGACAAGTCGTTAGTAACTTGTTGCTTGCAGATGGTGTGCGCTTACATAGCGCGCTATGAAATTGTATTATATTGCCTCAATTTTTATTTGTGATTCGTTGAAGTCCTCTTTATAAAAGTAATGATATATAGATTTAGATTTATTAATTTGCATAAGAACACGGTATAATAGGTGTATATTTAAATAATATTCTCCTACCGATTTCCGGCGGTCAATGCCGTCCTTCTCGAACAGATATAGGTCAGGTACGCAGGAGATATTATAGAGTCCTGTCCAGATCAGATGTGTGCGCAATACTAATACACAATTTGTGTGCACTCTCCGTTCCTTTTCTCTCATTAATTCTGTGTTAAGGTGGAGGACCAACGGATTAACGTGCTTCCCGACCCGAAAGACCTCGAAGCACGGGGTGTCATCACCATCAACATCCTAACTCCGAGCGCCGGATTCGAACCCGGAATCTCTTGGGTGTAACCAGCGAACTAACCGCTACAGCAGTCACAAACATACATACAAGTAGGTAACTTAGTAAGATTTAAACTTTCGCGTTGCATTGCTATAAATAATATAATAATATCATTTTTATTCGCGTTTAGAATGGTCATGTCTTAAATTTATAGCTAACCTATAGTTATTGAAAACAGCTTCATAACTCTATCATCGTGCTTGGCCGAATCTCCTGATACTTTTAAAAAAGATTACATGATCAGTTATTTTTCTACAGCCTACTTAAGAGCCTACTGGAAAAAAATAAAAACAAACCCTTTGTGTCATTTGTTAGCCAAACACTGACAAACACTGTTGTCAAAATATCAAAATGAAAACCCAAAAATGATACAGAATCCACAAAAAAATAGTTAAATCCGTTCAGAAAATGGCTCTCACTTCTCAATAAAATGTTTCTTTCAGCCTAAGATTATTTAATGTAAGATTTTTGCGTTGAGTCGTTGAAAAGCGGGACTATGGACCATTTGATAAACACCGAAGACAGTTACGCTGAACGTAGGCAGCTGTTCAAGAACATTTGGGAGGCGGCCATGAATATTGATGATAAGGATAACGATATTGTGAACAAGCCTAAAGTTATAAAGTACGTGTACATACTTATGTGATTGCGTTATTCTATTAAATATATGGATACTCCCATCATAACATGCGTGGCACATGTGGCTTTAGCCCTCACATAGCTACCGTAGAGTCTTGTCCTCATGTAGTCGGTAGGATACAACTGAAACCGTTATTACCGGTGATTTTTAGGGTTCCGTAGCCGAATGGCAAAAACGGAACCCTTATAGTTGATGACCGATTTGGCGCAGTGGTTAAGAAATTGGCTACTGCGCCAGAGGTCGCGGGTTCGATCCCCGCACATTACAAACATTTGTGTGCATGAACATGTCTGTTTGTAGTGGTCTGGGTGTTTTTTATGTATAATATGTATGTATTTACAAAAAAAAAGTATTTAAGTATGTTTATAACCGTTGTCTGGTTACCATAGTACAAGCTTTGCTTAGTTTGGACCAGATGGCGCTGTGTGGAATGTCCAAGGATATTTATTTATTTATTTATTTATAGTTTCGTCAAGTCTGTCTGTCTGTCCGTCCGTATGTCACAGCCACTTTATTCTGAAACTATTAACATCACATAGCTGAAACTTGATATGTAGGTTTATCTTGTTCACCGCTTTCCGATTCAGGTACAAAAAGTAAAAAAAAATATATTTAAGGGGGGTCTCCCATACATGAAACTAAAACCAAAAAAAATTTTTTTACTCAAACCTATGCGTATGGGGTGTGTATATAGATAGGTCTTATAAAATGATGTTGAGGAGGTTTCTAAAACCATTTTTTCTAAAAGTCTAAGGTTTGAGATATAGACGCTTCCAAAGTGGTAAAATGGGCGTCCCCCCCATCTAGCTTTTGAACTAAGAAAGTGAAAATTTTGTAAAAAATATATGATGTAGATCTCAACAAAAACTTGCAATGAAAATTGGTTTGAATGAGATCGAACCAGTAGTTTTTTTAGGGTTCCGTAGCCGAATGGCAAAAAACGGAACCCTTATAGTTTCGTCAAGTCTGTCTGTCTGTCTGTCTGTCTGTCTGTCTGTCTGTCTGTCTGTCTGTCTGTCCGTCCGTATGTCACAGCCACTTTATTCTGAAACTATAAGCATCACATAGCTGAAACTTGGTAGGTAGGTGTATTTTGTTTACCGCTTTCCGATTCAGATACAAAAAGTAAGAAAAAATAATATTTAAGGGGGGACTCCCATACATGAAACTAAAACCTAAAAATTTTTTTTACTCAAACCTATGCGTGTGGGGTGTCTATGGATAGGTCTTTTAAAATGATGTTGAGGTTTCTAAAACCATTTTTTCTAAAAGTGTAAGGTTTGAGATATATACGCTTCCAAAGTGGTAAAATGGGCGTCCCCCCCCCTCTAACTTTTGAACTAAGAAAGTGAAAATTTTGAAAAAAATATATGATGTAGATCTCAACAAAAACTTGCAACGAAAATTGGTTTGAAGGAGATCGAACCAGTAGTTTTTGAGATATTGCACATTTTTATCAACCGCAAATATAACTTTGTCTTTCATACAAACACTATGAAAAACAAAGTTATTTTTGCTGTCGAAATATATTGTGATGTTTTCGTTAAGTGAAAGTAAGTGGACCCTGAATTCAGTCAAGGGTGGCACGGAACCCTCAGTGCGCGGGTCTGACACGCACTTAACCGGTTTTTTGAGATAAAGCACATTTTCATCAACCACAACTATAACTTTGTCTTTCATACAAACACTGTGAAAAACAAAGTTATTTTTGCTGTCAAAAAATATTGTGATATTTTCGCTAGGTGGAAGTAAGTGGACTCCGAATTCAGTTTAAGGGTGGTACGGAACCCTCAGTGCGCGGGTCCGACTTGCGCTTGGCCGGTTTTATTTTTTTGTAAAAAGTGTAGGTTGCAAGAGCAGGCTAATATTTGTTTTCTTGCTGGTTCACTTAGGTCTTAGATCTTTTGAAATATGATTATATTTGTTTCAGAACATTACGACTAGATGATGAAGAGGACCGCTTGGAAGTGAACAACAAGAAAAAGAAACTGAAGCTTAAAAACTTAAGGGATGTCTGCAATAAAATTCTGGACTTCTGCGACCGGCAAGAGGCGGATGATACGTTTTATGAAAAGGTACTTAGAGCTTTTCCTATTCACCGTCTTTTTTAAATAATTTGTATGAGACTTAATCGAACTTTTTTTTCACAGATGAACGTGGAAGGTTATGTGCGGAAACATCTAAGCCCTGATTTTAAAATAAAAAAGGGTAAAACCGTTCGATCCAAAAAGAAAACAAAGAAGTCCAAAAGTCTTATTTCGCCGCCCAGGAGTCCGGCGGATGCTGAAGTGGTATCAGACGGACAAGACGACCTCAACGCAACACTAACAAACGAAACCCCAAAAAACACCCCTCTCAAAATAAAACAGACTGCAAAAGGTGCACCGACGCACAAAGCCATCACTAAAAGAGCATCGGCGACCAATCCACCAAAAAAGAAGGCTTCCATTCGAAAAGCCGTAAAAAAGGGCACAAAAACTAAGAAACAGTCCTTAAGCCAGGTGTCACAACCCCCAGGTACAATTCTACGGGCCGAAATAGTTCGAAAATCCTGAATATTTTTTTGACTACTTGTGTTATTTTTCAGGTGCTATGGGACATTATTATGTTAACATTACCAACCCTGTTTTAGGACGTGTGTCAGTTAATCCGCCCAAAACACTCCTTCAAGTGCATAAAATAAATATAAATTAAAATTCTGACATAACAATCTGAAATAATAACATAAATTAGTTAGATCAAAAGTAGTTAAAGAAATAAAATAGAAATAATGCTAGACATTTCATGAAGCGTTTTAGACTACGAATGTCACTATTACTTACATCTACCTACCCAACTATAGGTAAACCGCTTCATTGAGACTTCGCCTGCGGGGCACAGGGGCGCGGGGGAGGCGATAGCGGTTCGCGCGTGAGGTGCGGGCGGCGCGGAAACACCCGCCCGCGCCGCTCACTAACCGCGCTCTCGTCTCCCCCCGCACTCCTTTGTACCGCAGGCGAGGTCTCAATTTCGCGGTCTACATATACCTACCTATATTTTCTTATAAGTAGCTAAAAAAAAATGCAGTAGGATAGTGTATCTGGATATTGGTAAACTAAAGTCATACAATAAATCAATATTCAATAAAATATATGTACCAAAAACATTAAACCTTGTTTTTTTATTGTTATTTCACTTCTTACCTAATCGAATTTCATCAAGTTTAGATAATTTTTAACGTTTTCAAATAATTTAAATTTGATGAAAGATCTTTTATCAAAGGAAAGGTATTAACTTATCGATGGCTTAGAGCACACTTGGTCTAATTACAAAAAGTTGATTTTTCAGTAGAGCATTTTAAAGTTGGAGCACGAATTATACAAAAACTGTCTATGATATGGATTTCAAATCTCGTTAATTCATAAGACTTATTCTTTGGTTCTTCAAATAAGTAAATTTTATTATGTAATTACGCCAAATTTATAACAAAATAAGCGGATTTCCTAGCAAACCCCCCTCACTTAGTACATTTTAACCCTTAAATTTAGTAATTTGAATGCACGAATGTCCTAAGTGGGGCGGGGCTAGTATTCTCGTGGAAAAAGAGGTACTTATCAATATAAAAATATGTTAGATATTTATAAATACCTTAGAATAAGATGTAATAAGCCTTTAATTTCCGAATTACATACTTTCCAAATAATAACTTAATTTTTTCACAAAATGTCTCGTAACTCGGTGTGCCTTTTGGATAGGCCTCCTTCAACTGTTTCCATTGGACTCTGTCTGATGCCACTCTCTTCCAGTGTGGTCCCAAGGTCAGCCTGAGTTCATCTTGCCATTTCATATCGGGTCTCCCTGCTTTCTGGTGCCATCTTTTGGATACCAACCGTGACCCGTCCAGCTCCACTTCAGATGATCTATATGAGAGAGCACTCTATTGCTCTTTCTCTTAAGTGTCGCAGACGTATGTTGTTGATGGAAATTGTTGCATGTGTTGAAAGTTTTTGCTATTATGTGCATATTTAGTTCATTGTTCTTCATTGTTTCTTTCAGACTCCAGTATATTTTCCAGCTACAAGTATCCTTTTCCCAAAGGACAAAGAGATCGTCTTTGTTCATCTGGTCATTGGGAGATATTGTTTGGCCGAGGTCCACATATTCCAGAGGCAATCTATTTATGATTATTTCGACCTCTTCTTTAACTGTCATAATCTTGGTCTTCTTTGGGTTCATTTTTAGTCCGACTTCAGAGTTTTTTTCTGCTAGATTTTAGATCATTTGATTTAAGAGAAAGCGATCTTCTTCTCGTATTAATTACTAGAATAGCTGAGAAGAGCTTAGGCGATAGCGGATCCCCTGTCTAACTCCTCTGTTTATTCGGAATGTAGTACCTATAGATTCTAGCTTAATGCAAGCTTGACATTCTTTGTAGATGTTTCTTGTGTGATGGATGCTTCTCTCTAGTATTTATGTACACTTTGTTAATTCCCTGCTCCTTTCAACTTTGCCATAAGTGGTCATGATTAAGACTCTCATAGGCTTCGGCTTCGGCTTGTTATACTGATACTGATTACAATTTTGTAAAATTTGTTTTGTGTGTATGTGGTCGATGGTGCTAGTTTTTTTTTCTTAATAATAGTATTATGTATTTTGTTCTATTTGTCTATTGTTGGTACGTTTAATGTAGCCGGGTGATACCCAAGTCTACGTTGCTATAGGTTTTTTGTTGAAAACGAAGTTTAGTTTAGACACGAACGAACGAAGTAAAGTTTAGTAATGAAAGATTGTTCTCTAATAGGAACTCTACCAATTTGCGTCCATTGTTACTTATTTTAACGTAGTCGTATTTGCAGAGTTTGTGATATTCACCCGTGCGTACATTTTTATCTGTCCATATCTTCTGGTGTCCTGACAAGTTTATGTGCATTAATGTCATTCTATGTGAAAATCCTTCAAAGCCTTTGATGTACTTTTTGTGTTTTGATTTCACTAGAAAACCAACTCCTCTTTGTCCTTCGACTTCTCCTATAAATAAAGTACAGTCACCAGCACATCAGGTTACCCACTTTTGTTGCAAACTAGCCCTTATTACAACTGTATAAGATACCGCAGTGTTTGCCTTGACATGCTGTTGTCTGTACATGACATAGTCGTCTCTTTCTTCTATCTTTTCTCCAAGTCTTCTCATTTTACTTATACCAATAATATCCCATTTGATATCAGTGACTGCCGGTATGCGGACCAGTTCTTGTAGGCTTTTATAAGTTCTTAGAGTTCTGGTGTTTAGTGCACATATTGTATATCTGTTTGTTTTGGTGCAGCTTCTTGCTTTGGTTTGTAACTTGTGTATCCATTTTTTTACCTAATCAAGGATTAAAAAAAATCACATAATACCGACTCAAAATATATTGTGCAGAGGTTAGTAGAACATAAAATAGGTATAAAATAATTAGTGTGCGCGTGGCGAGATCACGAGTGGGATAATTAATTATTCGTAGTTTCATTGTTTTGACCTAACTTTGCTTATTAAATAACTGTACTTTGCACGCTACATTTAGCATATTTTGGCGCAGCTTTTTACATTTAAGAATATCTGAATGTACTACCCAAATATTTGCGAATAAACTTTTGAGTTTTAGTTACTTATTAGATATGTGATTTTCGATCATTTTGTAAACAGAGCTAATTTTCTGTATCAAAGCGACTTAGCATATTTGTGCACTTAAAAATAGTTGCAAGCATTAGATTTGTTTCTGTATTAACTGCACTTACAACATTTGGACTGTCGGTAATATGTAAGATAATATGTCGTAAATGTACTTAATATTCTTGTGCGCTAACTTGTACAGCGTGTGGGAATGTTAAAATCACTTATGGAGTTTTAGTACTAGATTAGTAAAAATAAAGGATTTTAATACTTTTGGTCATTACCGAATGTTACTTGATACAAAAGTGACACTGGGTTTTTGATAGAAAGAGATGGAATATCGACACGTGGGTAAGTGCAAACGGTAGAGCTCGTCAATTAATACAGTTTGCAGTAAAAAAGTCAAAATCGCAATTTTTGTAGTTAGTACAAGTGTGCTCTAAGCCATCTGTTAATTGGTCGTTGCCTTCGATTATATATTAGGACTGTATATACTATTATGCTGGTTTATAATTAAAACCCATTATTATTTTATATTATTATCTTTACTGTCCATTGACAATCAATAAATCAAAGTATCAAAAACAAAACGCATAACTCAAAAAGACATAAAAATAAGAAAAAGTATAAATATCTATAAAAGAGGTGCATTGGGCACATGCTCCCCTTTTCAAAATGAGGAAACCTTAAGGCTACAAATAGCCTGCGTAGTACGCATGCCTCGGTAACAACTATTATCAGTTCACACCATCCCTACCGTAACAATGTATAAAATACTAAAAATAAGTAGAAGAATAGTGATGGCCTCCTGGCTATGGTCCCTGTGGTAACATTCCGTTAAGGTACGCACCGTACAACTCTCACAGCTTCTCTTGACGTTAACCGTTTACCGTCGCCGACGACACAGTTCGGGTTTCCTCGGAGTTAGCTAAGGTACTATCATCGACAAAATAAGTCCTCTGATCGGTCTTATGTACGAGTTTTCATCATCGAGACTCGCGAAAAGATATCTTTGTCAAGCACATCGGTCTGAGTGTCTTTGAGGGCTAGGAGACTGGTGGTGGGATGTCGAGTATGGCAAGTAATTCATTTCTCTTTTGAATCGCTGCTGTAGTATGCTTAAAGAAGTCAAAGGCCACATAGGAAGACGGTCTGATTTATTGAGAACAGATTTCAAGAGACTTCCAAAGGCCTTACTGCGACGAACTCTGCGGACTTGACATGTGATCATGATTTAGGGTATCTCATTATCGGCTTTCGATCGATCCGCCCACAATCCAAAGAACTCTCTTAGTTTATTGTACAGTTTCTATCGAGCGATCCGCACACAATCCAAAAGGAGCGTCTCTTATTGTTGTCTCAGAATCAATCGTTTTTCTGTGTAAATCTGTACGGCAAAGGTGTTTCCATCGAGAACTACGGAGAATTCTATGTCTTCTTGTATTTCGTTGATGCAAAGCTTCGAGATGGAAGACGTAGTTCCAGTATTCTAACTCTATTAGTACAATTACATTTTTTTTTAATATAATACTCTACTTTGGTGTGGCACAGATTTGGCAGTATAAAATATAAATCTTTAGAAAACATCAAAGTAATGCGTACCAGGCAGAATAATATAAAAACAAATAGGTAGATAATAGCGTTTGGCATTGGTGGAGAATAAAAAAAAAGTACTATCCAAAGTTTACAGAATAATAATTTGATGAGATTTAAAATGAACTGGATGTTAGTTTAATGAAATAGAAGGTAAAGGTACTTCAGACCATAGTGTACAGTTAAAAGAAAGACACAGGGCCTTAAGTTGTTTCCTTAATTACACCTATTCTACTTATGTACAAATGCGTTTATGGATGTGAGTGTTATTACGAATCCACCAACCCAAACCGTCGATAAAATCTTTATTCTAAATACAACTAACTACTATTATATCTAACAAGCTACTATTAAAATGAGGTTTATTTAAATCTAAACTACATGTTACTATAGGTGATATGCGTGAATTTACAAATGGTATTTAACATGTTAGCTTTAGCTGCATGTCTCCGTTATGGTAAACGAAATTAAAAAACACATCTCTGTTATAAACAAAAAGAAAATAAAGTAATAGCAACGCGAAGACGTGCAGTTTTGCCAACGAAACAAATATGAGACAAAGCCTGCCTTTCGCTGACTGATAGTCAGTAGGGTTGTCAAATTACAGCGACAATCCTACTGTAAAATCCGATCGTAAAGGTTACGTTTTGAATTTAACTTTTGTTATGCTACGGAATAACTTTTTGGAAATCCGGATGGGGTTTATTGTAAAACAAAATAAAACCCGTCCTAGAGCTGTTTTTATAGCATCTGGTTTCGATTTTGTACAATTTCTTACAGTTTGTGGTAAATTTAAAAGCCAGTTGACTATACCTATGACAGGCTTTGGTTGAGTATTATCGTAGCAAAGAAAAGAAGTCAAATCCGGAAGGTAAGGTATATTATTAATATTTTGAGAAAGAATCGTTTGTTTAACCAATTTTAAGGATTTTAATGAACATGCCTGAGAAATTTTGTGTGTTTTATCAGAGTGTAAGCCCCTAATATCCAAGTCTACATATTCAATTTGTGTATTCTTTGATAGGCCTCCTACACACTTAAGTTGGGTAGAAGCAACAGGCCCCCGCGCGCCTATTTGCACTGCGAGGTCTGAATCTATAAAGGTAGCTGTAGCTCCATCATCCAGTAAGGCGTGAGTTGTAATGCTTCCACTAAGACCCGAAATTACGACAGGAATAATCTTGAGAAGGGGTTTAAAATTTAAAGAAGACTCCTTACTGGTCGACGAAGTCGAGCTATTAGCACGAGCTATGAATTCTGTAACTGTTTGTGTACTAGTAGAAGGTTCGTGAGTAACATCAACTGCTTGTGAATGCGTAGAGGATGACGATTCATTTTGCTCATCCTCATCTTCATTTTCCACAACGTATGCGACGTGTAAAAGTGTATGGTGCGTAGAGTTACATTTTGGGTTGTTGCAAACTTCTATTGAAGAATTACAATTTTTATAAGTGTGTGTACCTTTTTTAAGACACTTATGACACATTTTTTTATTTTTTATAAACTGCCACCTGTAATTGACAGACAGTGACTTAAACATATCACAATGGCTTAAATCGTGTTTATTATTACAAAAGCAGCAAGAAATTTTGTCAATATTTAATGAATTATTAGTTATTTCATGAGTTTTAGCGGCATGATGCTGTGGATGGCCTGTAATCAAGATGCGATTGTCTTGTTCTGTGTATTTTTGTTTACTTTTCTTCGCAACGGCGAGTGAATCCGTGGGACCAAATTTAAGCTGAAGGTCCACTTCACGAATCAGAAAACGGGCTAAAAGCTCGAGCTTAGTAAGCTCACCATTGCGAGAAAAGTGAATACTCGCGTAGTCTGCCCACCGAGTTTGTAGTAAGGGAGTTAATTTACTGAGCAAAGATTGATATACCTCTGGTGAGTCTAGGTAAGGCTTTTGATCCAAGAGTTTAATCACCTCGATAGAATTTCGTACTCGGCAAGCAAAAACGTTTATATCACATCCATCAGCAATTTTAGGTAGTACACGGATCGCCGCAACTTCTTGAAGTACAATTAGTTCAGGTCTTCCAAACCTCATTTCCAAAGCTTCTATTACATCTACAGGATCACGTGCTGACATTAATAGAACGGCCACCGCTTCATAGGCTGCTCCTTTCAATGCCATGGTGATGCGTGACAAATTGTCTGAAAATGAATATAGATGCTTTGAATCATCATACATACGTTTAAATTTTAACCACGTTAAAGGTTTTCCGTCAAAAATAGGCAGTCTTCCATCGCCTACTTTCAGTTGTGGTTGGTTTTGTTTGACTATCGCTACAATAGCTTGCGCCAAGCTTCTTATTTCTGTGGAGAGAGAAGCATTTTTAACAGATTCAATATACCCTATTTCACCTTGATTGCTATCACTTTGAGTTTTATTAAGCACCTTTTGGGGTACCTTCACAGAACACTGTATATTAGCAGACGACCTGCTGACGGGAAATACCTTATTATTAGTGTTCTGTGATTTTTTAACAATATCAGTGGGGGGCATAGCTGAATCTACACATTTATCAAGCAACTTTTGTACTTCTCTATTAATACTGTGATTAGAACGTTTGGACGAACAGCGCGAGCCACCTTCCTTTTCTAAATTTGCTATTTCCATCTGTTTACGGAGCTCCAGGGCAGCGCGCTCGAGTTCGAAAACTTGTCGCTCACGTTCGCGATCACGGCTTTCACGCTCACGTTCGCGCTCCAACTCTTCTTTTTCCCTAATGGCAAGTATTTGGGCATGCTCGGCTTCAATGGCCAATCTTCGAATTTTTGCCGAGTTTATGGCAGATGTACCTGAAACAGAGCTACCTAATCTGTTGCTGGGAACACCAGCAAGTTTAATCACGGATACGGAGGTGCTAGGCATTTCCTGTGCCTGCGCCATACCCGTCGACTTTTTTGTAGCACTTCGCAAAATCATTTTAGGGCCGAGGACCACATGTTAATTGGTCGTTGCCTTCGATTATATATTAGGACTGTATATACTATTATGCTGGTTTATAATTAAAACCCATTATTATTTTATATTATTATCTTTACTGTCCATTGACAATCAATAAATCAAAGTATCAAAAACAAAACGCATAACTCAAAAAGACATAAAAATAAGAAAAAGTATAAATATCTATAAAAGAGGTGCATTGGGCACACCATCGTTATATAGTTTTTCAGATTAGGCGCTAAAAATCTAGAATATTTACAATGCAAATGAACTCTCAAAGACTTGAGGAAACCCTAAAAAGATTTCACGAGAGTCGTTTATTAAAAACGATAGGTAAGGTACTATTATCATTATTTATCATATTTTAAAAATACATAGGCATTCCAAAGGTTACCTACTCGTTGCTTTAACATTTGTTTGACGCATACCTAACCTACTCTAATTTGTGATCAGACACAAAAAAATAAACTAATTTCCAGCTCGGAAGTTCATCATCACCACATTTGAGACACGGAAGATTTTCAGCACTTGACCATTTTATATTTCATATATAAGGTGTTTTTCTTTATACGGGTGAGACTTTACCCAGTGAGTTGTTACTACTATGTATAGAGAAGCTATGCCAAGCAAAAAATGTGTCGCAAAAACGACGACAAGATTGTGACGTTTTCTTTGAAAATTTGAATTTCGAATCATGATTTGTACTACGAGTTGATGACCGGGCCATCAATTTAGGGAGCACAAAATTTGTTCGTGATGTAAGTTCCATACGCTAGTAATAGTAGTTCAATGACTTTACCAGAACTTCAAATTACTTCAGAGAAACCAGGCCCTATCATTTTTTTTAAAAAACGGGCTAGTTTTTATTTTTTTATTTTTCCTAATAAAAAATTATAGAAATAATTTGAAGTTCTGTTAAAGTTTCACCCGTTTATAGAAAAACAACTTATACAGGGTGTTTAATGTAACGTGTCAAGCCGATGCGTGGTAATAGGTGAGTACCATACTTATCCATTTCACCCCCATGTATGTTAGACAAATATTTATAGATTATTTTTATGATGCATGTCTTAGTTTCAATTGTTTCTTGTTTATTTGTTGTTAATAAAGTACGAAATTTGAGTGCAATATAAGTAAAATTTTGGATCCCTCATTAACTCATATGGTCGTGGTTAAAGATAGTAGTAGGTACATAATGTATGTACTTGTTATCAAATGAGCTCTATTTAAACATAGAGGGACACTAAATATCAGATTTGATAAAAATATGCAAAGGTAACAATAAAAATAAAAATTATGAAAATCAAGGTATTTCCGATATGCCACATTCAACGGCCGATTTAAGCTAAAAATTACCCATTAAGTAGATCGTTTTTTGCATTGTAATGAAAGTTTATGAAGTCAAGCAGTTTTTAAAATTAGTCAGAAACTATGAAAAACCTTTTTTATATTTTTCAATTTATGTTGAAAATTCTATTCGGTTCTGCTTAATGCAATATTTTTTAGTATCGATCAATAATTTTGTATCTTGTGTCTAAGTTAGCGGATGGCGATTATTTTACTCATAATATTGCAAATAATGGGCATTCTATTGAGATCAAAATATCTGAGAAAAGTGGACCCAAAAAAAAGTTATAATTTTTTTAAGATATCGTCTAGGTGCATCATGAAAAATATCGAAAAAACATTATAACTCCTAAACTATAATATTTGTCTAACATACATGAGGGTGAAATGGATAGGTATGGTACTCACCTATTACCACGCATCGGCTTGACACGTTACATGAAACACCCTGTATATACACGAGGGTCGAGTAGACGAATCCAATAAGCCAGACCAATATTGGCTTCGTGAAAATAGAACCAGGCCAATGCATTGAATATTGTCTTGTTGTCCCACATACATGTTCTAACTACATTTCAAGAAATATGAAGATTTTAAATTTGTTACGAGAAACTATTATTGATACTCGAAGACTATAAATAGTCAATAAATAAATAAATACATAAATATACGCCAGACAACACACCAAGCTCGAACTAACAATAATGGCAATATTTTAATAAAGATTTGGCTGGATGGCTAAGCCGCAAGCAGTTAAACTCAATTAAAAAAATACGATACTAACTAGTTGTCAGCCTCAGCTGTCATTTTTACTGAAGACTTTTTTTTCGGTTTTTGGCTTACACGGCTTAAGTTTCCCCTAAATTGTCTGAAGAAATAAACTAACCTATGACAAGGCAGCATGGTCCTAAGACCTTAGCCTGTTCCTTAGGGAACAAAAATAAAAAATACAAAAAAATAAAAATAAATGTCAGCTGTCACTTTGACATTTATTGGTGATGTCGTTATTTCCGGTTTTATTTTAAAAGAATCGATAGTTCTTTATAGATTATTTAACGGCTGTTCCATAAATCCATTCTTACTGTGGTTTTGCCCTACTAGAGTTAGATAGAAATGGTTATCTAACTTTAGAGTTTTTGTGTCTATAAACCTTCTGTTACTAGGATATCCTATCTTTGGATGCTTCTTATAGCTGGGAGGAGGACCGCTATTTTACTGGGGATAGGCATTTGTATGGAATTGACATTTATTGCGTTGCTATAATGTTTTACATCTAGTATAGTTAGTTAAGTTCTTTTAGTATTGAATTTACTGACAGTGAGTAAATTGAGGGTTGTAAAAAAAACTTGAACTCTCATGTTTGTCTAAGCAGTTTTCATGTCTTAAATTTCCCTTAGCAAAATTAAAACAGTAAAGAATTAGAAAAGGGCCAATAATTGCGAGCATAGACTCATATGTGTCGCACGCAGCCCAGGCAAAACGTTTAAATCCGCCATTTACATAATATGGCGTCGTCAGTTTATAAACGCTCGCGGATTTGCAAAATGCAGAGGGCAAAATGCTAACTGTTCAATTGTCATAATTTTGACGACGATTGCTTAGTTTATGCCAATTTAGGGCGACCATGATAAAACAGTTTTGTGGGACAAATTGGAATTATCAAAGTAAAAAGAAAAAAATTCAAAAAAATTTTTTTTGTTTATTATTATCAGAGATAGGAATAGGTAGGGCTTATAAGCCTTAACCTCCAAGAACAGAGACAAGAAGCAGAGACTCCCTTACTGCATTTTTTTTTCCAAGACATCTGTTGGGACATTAATTAGGTACATAAATAACAATTTAATTTGAATAAGTGATCGGTCTTTGTTAACTTTAAGTTTACGACTGGATAAAGTGTAACAATACCTCAAAAAGTATTATGGCTACTACATCAGACAGAAACAATCTTATAGCAGCAAATCGTGTTCTATAAATTCATGCCAAGGTAAGTCGTATTAAGCAGATTCTACTAATAAATCAAAAAACTTGCAGGGGTCAATATTCACGTTAAAAATACAGTGGTGCACTCAATAGACCAAGGACCAACGAACGAAATGCGCAACTGAAATATCGCTAACGACAAATCTACAAACTTATAAGCCACGTGTGTTTTTTTTAAAACAATCATATTATTATTATTGTTTGCTCGTTTTTGTAACATACGATTTTTTATTTTTGAAGTTAAAGTGAGTCATTGAAGTATGAACCATTATTAACCGACTAAAAAAGGAGGTTCTCAGTTCTACCTGTATTTTTATATGTGTGTTCATATGTTTGTCCGTAAATATCTCGCGTTTGGATGGACCGATTTTGAAAATATACTTTTGCATTCTGATTTAGTGTGCGGAACGTATACTTTAATAAGCCGTAACGCCATAACGTATATTTAAAATCAATAAGACATTCACAAAATATTCTCAAAAAGAAAACTTTATTACGACGAACGAAACGACTTTGTGTTATATTATGTCCAGTCGCAAAGTTTGGTATACATAAACTAATTATTTATTTCAAATAAAAAATATTTTTGATGTACTTAGATGATGTCCCAAATCTTGGGACAGTACATGGTAATAAATTAATAATATTTATTAAAGTATCTGTTCAAGTTACAAAGTCAAAGTAGGTATAATTCTCGGAATAAGTATTATATATTATAATTATGGAAGTTAATCAGTTTTGGGACATAATTTATAAATAAACAATGGCAATGACTGTTACACTCTATTAGGGCAATCCTTTTTTAGAATAACACATGGTCCACATCACTAATACTCGTTCATTACAGCATATTTTTCACTAATCATTTATAAAACTCTGCAGGTGTCCTGCGGGTCTAAGATTCCATGGATTTTTTATCGTTCACGATTGAGTATTCTACAAATTTTGTATTTCATTATGAAAAACGTCTTTGAAATCACTATTACCACGCATTACGTCAATCTTATCTTATTTTCTTGTAAAAACCTAGCTAGTTAAAACTAAACCGCAGTCCAAATGGTAAAACTAAAGTACGATAAACTTTTAAGGTAGTACTTTTCAACGAAAGGCGCAGCGTAGGACGTCTATCGACAATATCATCGACAGACGACGTTGTAGATATCGCAGGATCACACTGGATGCAGGCCGCTAACAACAGATTGCTGAAGAACACCGTGGGAGAGGCCTATGTGCAGCAGTGGACGTCCTATGGATGATTATGATGATTCAAATTCAATTCAATTCAAAATCTTTGTTTTAATTATTTAGCTCATGAAATGACACTTATGAACGTCAAATATACAGTGTAAAAAATTAAAATAAATGTGCCCTGAAAGGACCGGAACATGTCTCCTTATCTTTTGGGCCCTACCATGAAACTAGGATCGATGTAAAAAATGGTTGCCTGTAAAGTCGGTTTTACGGGCGAAGATTTTACGTGACAACGTCTTTTTCTCGGTAGAATATTTATTGCAGACCGATCATAGTTGAGTGGGAGAGAGACGCAAGGCATTCGGCGGGCCTCTCTCTCGTTCGGTGACTCATCGTAACGTTACCGAGCGTTACACTTTTTCATAAGTGACTCCCAGCCGCAACATAATTTAAGACGTTGTCACGTCAAAAAAATTGGGAATTAAGATTATTTCTTATAGTGCCACCAACTTATTTCTATTCCTATTGAAATTACGGCTTCAAGAATCAGATGCCAACGTACCGGCTGCTCTAGTACAAAAGAGACCTGTAAATGTCATAAAACATCAAAAATAGGTACCACGATACTTTACTCTGTGCAGGTGCAGTTGATGGATAATTTTGATTTTGTACATCCTGAAATATGCTAAAACATCGTAAGTGAAATTAAGTTTTTGGGGTTCCTTAGCCGAATGTTGAAAAACGGAATCCTTATAGTTTTGTTAAGTCTTTCTGTCTGTCTGCCCGACCGTATGTCATAGCCACTTTATTCTGAAACTATTAGCACAAGGAACATTATTACATTAGAATCACACAGCTGAAACTTGGTAAGTCGGAGGTGTAGTTTGTTAACTGCTTTCCGATTCAGATACATTCAAATTAAAAAAATACATTTAAGGACTCCCATACATGAAACTAAAACCTTAAAAAAATCTTACTCAAACTTAGGCGTGTGGGGTGTCTATGAATATGTGTTTAAAAATGACATCGAGATTCCTAGAACTACTTTTTATAAAATTATAACATTTGGGACATAGAAAGTGGTAAAATGGGCGTCCCCCCTCTAACTTTTGAATTAAAGGTGTACATTTTGAAAAAAAACATGATGTAGATCCCAACAAATGCTTTCAACGAAAATTGGGTTGATCGAGATCGAGTTGGTAGTTTTTGAGATATATAACATTTTTATCAACCGCAAATATAACTTTGTATTTCATACAAACACTATGAAAAGCAAAGATATTTTTGATGTCAACAAATATTGTGATATTTTCGCTCATTATCACTTTGAAAAATGAATGTTTCTGCATAAACATTTATTTTAGAAAGATTCCGAGAAACTTTCCACGTATGCATCCGTTTTGGGTATATTCCCGGGTGCAATCCCATTTATGACCAACTGAACCACATACATTTATGTAGTTTCTATCGATATTTGATTTAATTACAAACGCACGTCACTATTTTACCCTATCAATTTAAGATGGCCTTTTATAATTTGACATTTGACGATCGGGTTCACAGATTAGTAAGAGTATGATCGGGTTTCTCATCTGACTCTACAAGAAACGTCAAACTGAAGTTCTGTCTGTCTGGTGGTTTATGACTTTTTAATTTAGTCAAATAATTTTCCCGACCGATGCATACGAAATCCCAGTAAAATTATAATTTATATCGGATTTCGGTACTTTTTATTAAAAATATCGTATAATGTCTTGAAAATAATAAACGTAGAAGTCATCAGAAAGATTTTAAAAGGTAAAACTTTGTAACTTTGTAAACTGAGTGGTGTTTGTTCTCGGCGTTGACGGGATATCAAAGTTTTTGTATCGTTTTAGTGCATCCTAAAACAGTGTTCATAATGTTATAATTCCCACGCTCATTTTATTGCATTGTAGATTGCTGTAGAGGGACGACCGATATGTCTGACTACGATCTTCAATTTCAAGCCGACCTGGAGAAGGCACAGGCATTGAGTTTAGAAAGTCTGGCTCTGGAGCAGTTTCGTAGACAGAAGCAGATATCTAGCTCAGGTACCTTACTGACGTAACTTTGTTTACTAAGAGATTTGATGAAGATTTACAGCTTAGAACACTTTCTGCTTGGGGGCAGTTTGAAAATGAAGACTCAAAGAAGAGTTATTAATCATTTGTGATCATAATGAAAATTAAATACTTAATTTATCTGTGTCAAAACACTTGGTGATCCTAAGCTCTAAGCATTGTTACAAGAATTGTGAAATTTAGGAATTTATTCTTGACTATCTTGTTGTATACCCAAATAATAGAGCTGTGATTAATAATATTTAGCATTAATTTGATCAAATTAATTCAGTTCAAAGTATGTAATTTTGATGGAATGTGCATTGTGTGCTTGGTATTAGACATTGTTGTGTCGGAAAATCATAGATTGGGCGTTTACAATATACCTTACATTTAAATATAAAATTTATTTTATATTTTCATACAGACACAAACAATCAACTTATTAAGTAAGCCAGATGGCTGGTTATTGCTAAACTACAATCGTTGGCATAAGTGCATTCTGATCTTGGAAAAATAAATATTTTATGTATTTAGTATTTAATAATGATCAAAATGATACCACACCACTTTCATGTGCCATTCATATTTGAGGGACATAATTTGGTGACTCATCATCATCATCAGTCACCAATATTTGTACTGGGTCAACTTTATTGAAACAATAAAATCAATTGAAGCTGTCCAATGTTAAGTATCACCATCAGTATGATCAAGTATTTCCATTTGTTTGGTATCAATGTGAGAGGAAGAGGAGGTCATTAGCCTGCAGCTAAATAGAGCATTGATTAACACTGAATGATTGAGAAAGATAAATACTGTGGGTGGGACAAGTATGTGCTTTCCCACTGATTATTAAATATCATACATATTATAAATTATTACCATATCTTTGGAATCATATCAGGAATGAAAAAAATTATATAATTTTTCAAAATTGCGGCCAAGTCACATAACATTAACCATAATAATATAGAAATCGTAGTAAGGAACCTAAGACTTGGCACAACTTTGTCAGATTTCATTACTTTTTAGAGATAAACAAGCAACTCCATTGAGACTGGGCTAGTTTTTTACAGAATGTTTTTGGTGTGATCCCTTTTATTATGTATAATTAAATTAATTACATATTTTAACTCATGATAATTTGGGTTGCGTTGAATTCATCTGGTGTATTTAGAAGCACATCATATGTAATAATTATTTAAATACTGATTGTATAATAATTTCTGAAATTCTTAGCTATTTTTCGTCAAACAAATAACTAGATTTGTTTACAAGATTAAACTTTTACCAACAAAACAATACAAAATAATGTAATGAGCACTGATACATAAACTAAACTATTTTCGCCATTAAGACCACAAGTTACAGTTCAAAGTGGGCTAATTTCATTTTCTAAAGGCTTTCATTAGTCAGATAAGAAATATTCATTAAATCGAACACCGTATGGCTAGTTTATAATAATATCCCATTTGTGTATACAAATGAAATGACATTCTAAAATAGGTAGCCTTATACTTTATCAGACAGTCATTTTTTTATCAGACTATAAAATAATCGGCCCTAAGTGCGCCTATACATTAGAGCGATTGCAGCGCGGCAGCAGCGAATGCCCATACATAAAAAAAACAGCGGCGCTGTTGCCGCTTATGTATGAAATTATTATCAGCGCGATGGTTGCGCTGCTAAAGTCGCCTAAATGTGAAAGTGCTCTTAGTTTAGTGTTATAGCAAATCGATTGATAAACTCGCAGATAAAAATGTAGGCAGCGGCGTCAGTGTGCGTCGACGCGACGACAGTGACGGACCCCCTCCCGCGCTGCCCCCGCCGCCGAGGAAGCCCCCACGAGGTCGCCCCCCCACAGCTGATGCACCGAGGTAGACAGTTTATTTATTTACTAGCGGTCCCGACGAACTTTGTTTCCCTCGTGAGTCATAATCAGGGCAACAAAAAAAAGTAAAAGTCATGAAAATCGGTCCACCCACTCTTTAAGTTACAAGTGGTGTAACTAACACGACTTTATCCTTGCAATAAGGTTCAAATGCAAAAGTGTAAATTTTAATGGTTTGGTTGTGACTGTACGTAAACTATAACAGAAGACCAGCTCTGATCAGGGTGGCCATTTTCCTATGAATGTGGTACTATGTTTTTGTTGTCTGTCTAGTTTTCACAACTATAAGTCATTTTGTTTTGTAAACAAGTAACAAGTATGCCTATTTCCTTCCTTCTATATTAAAGTGGTCATGTTCTATATTTTTTTTCTTATGTAACAATAATCCTAATCTTATAAGTCCAAATAACAATATGTACAACATTTTCAGTCGGTCGACCGGAGTTAGCCCCACAAGAGATGATAGCAGCGATCTCATATCATTTGCGAGTCCCACCAGCAAGTCTGCGCCTAAGGACCCCCATGCTTCGCTCAAGGAATACATTGATCAGATAAACAAGTAATTACCCGTTCTATCGAGGTCAACGCCGCCTAACCACCAAAAAAGCCCAAATGGCTTCCAACTCTTTCGTTATTTGGTTGAAGTGACGCCCGTATCTGGATCGTTTGTGCATGTAATTTTCGTTTTCGAAAGTGATTAGGCGGCAGAGTCTTCACCGTACATACGATATCAGATACAAGTTCTCACTAATTTATTGGGTATAACAAAGTCATTAATAATACAAAACAGTAATGTGTTATTTTTATTATTTTGTTACATCTCGAATTTCGGATGATAAACTTACGCGTAGTTGATAAAAGATATCTAAATGATAAGGCGTGTTGATATAAAACGCTTGGTTTTAGCTGATTATGCTGAAATGTTTCTATTGATATGTGTAATACTAATAATGTTCTTATTTATTAATATTTGCGTGTTAAGTATCCAGAATTACAAATCAATTATATTGAAGTTAATATTCAAGTATTTGATCACGCTTTATTGATTTTACAGACAAGCAGAGGAGCTCACACTGAACACACCAGAAATACCGCCTGCCACCATGAACAACCCCTACAACCAGATACCAGGGTATCCATACTCGCCACAATATGCGTACTACCAGCAACCTTACGGGCAAATGCCCCCGTATCCACCTTCTACCCCTTACGGTATGCCGGTGCCGATGGCTGGCCCAATACCGGCGCCTATGCCGGCTGCAATGCCAAACTATTACTATCACCCCCCAACGGTATCGCCTCAGGCAGACACCCCGCCTGTCTACGCCCCTGTACATACGCCAATCTATGGGCCAACGATGCCGTACAGTCAAACGCGTATGGCCACGCCCACACCGTACGCGGGATATCCCCCTACCGCACAAACTCCCACTTACAACTACAATACAACAAACATGATCTCCCGTCCGCCTAGACCGGCGAGTATTTATCCGCAACTGAACCAAGTGCATTCGTATCCGCCTCCGGCAGCTAACACAAGTTATAACAACAACAATAATAATCCACTAGTGGTTAAGAACGAACCCAATCGGGAAAACATTGAGAGTAACAAATCGAGGAAGACATCGGAAGTCAGTATAGCGGTGAGTGTTTATTTCATTATGTATGTATCTTGCTAATTGTTCATAGTTTTTTTTTACTATTTTTTACTAATTTATTTATCCCTTTTTTTGGCAAAGCGTTATAAATTCGACCTTGAGCCGGCCAGATAATGCGCATTTGAAATTTGAAATTTTAATACTAAGTGTATAAAAACAAAGTCAATCCTCCTGAATTTGTCAATTTTCTTAAGACTTTTTTGGCAAAATTGGAAACTTTAAATCAGCAAAGCAAAATAAAATATTGGCAGTTAGGTCTACTGTTGGCCAATGAAAAATAAGTTATTCTTCCATCACACATTGGCAAGCCTGTTAAGTTTTTGCAAGTTCTTCCTCCTTCGTTCTGAACTTATCGTTTTTGTTTCTTGCACAATTAATAATATAATAATATAACAAAGCAATAATAATTACCTTTATCCCTGTGTGTCCTTAGTATGTGGTCCTGGTCGTGTCGTTTACTACCCCCTTCCATTGCTCGTAACGCCCCAACATACGATGCGACACTACATGCTTTTAATAACGGTTAGAGGATCGCATTTTAAAGCGACGGCTGTCCCAAAGTTCCCGGGTTCGATCCCCGGGTCGATCCAAAAATATGTACCTGGGGTTTTCTGTTCAGAAATCCTCAGGGTAGCCCAGAGTTTGGAAGTTGGCGGTGTTTCAACCCTGTGCCTAGAAAAGAACGTAAAGCCGTTGGTCCTGTGCCTGATCTCTCTCCGGTCGTGTCGGATTGCTGTCCCATCGGGCTATGAGACTAAAAGGAATAGAGAGAGCACTTGTGTTTGCGCACACACTTGTGCATTATAATATCCCGCGCAGTCGGTTAGTCGTTTTGACTGGCCACCGTAATCAAATTCTGCTTTATTTTTTTTCCCACAGTCAAACGAATCAAACGACACAGTGGGCAGCCTTCCCAAGTCGATGAACCTGATAGACTTCGGCGCGCACAAGCCCAGCGGGCCAGGTAGCGTAAGAGTCAGTGTGCTTGAGGCGTTTGACCCACTGCTAATTGAGCAAAGTAACGCTGGTGAGTGGTTTGTGTCTCATTACATTTATAGATAGTACCATCCACGAAGGCGCGCACCGCCATTTGTTCTAATCGTTTATAGTACACGTGTGCCAGCTTTTGCCAATATGAATAAATTTAATTAATAAATATTTATTATATTTTTCCGCGCTTTTCTCAATCCAAAGTGTGTAGGGCGCGCCTTTGTGGATGGCACTATCTATAATCAATAGGGTGTGATTCTGAGCCTTGTAATTGTTTTTTACTAAATAAAATGGATCCAAGTAGATACATAAAATGAAGTAGACTGGACGTTCGTCTGATTTGAAACTAATCCTAAGGTCTGTATGTGGTCGAGAATCACATCCTCCGGTCCATTTCCCATCTACCGAAGACTACATTACTTCGAGGTTAGTTTGGGTTTTAATTTCAGGTAGCGCAAAAGGTTTTATTTTTTCAATACAATCTAGGTGGAGTACCTCCTTATAGCCTTAAAGCCTAAGTGCATTGCAACTGTTAATATTGGCAAATTGGCGTACTTAGGTCTTAAATGTAAATAGCTAGAAAGGTATGATGCTTGAAAGCCGGTAAAAAGGGTTATTCTTTCCACCAAACATTTCATTTACACAAATTATTGATAATCCTTTTCATTTGTGATGATGTTAACAATATATTGCACCCTTTCTTGGGTTATCAAATGATGCTAGGATGCTAGTATCCTGCTAGGCCTAAAGGTATAAGCACCCACATATTTACAGCAAAATCTTTCATCTTTCCACATGTTTTTTTTTAATGTTTTTGGTTGTTGTACACATGGGTGGGCTATGAATTTTGTGTTAAATTGTATTCCATTGATATTTTTGTTTTTGGCGTCCTTGTGTCCATGGTTTGTTTAATTATGTTTTGTGTTGTTTATTACGATTGCTAATGTTTGACTAAAACATCATATTATTAATAATTCATGAGTTATTTACAATTAGTGTTATTTTTTTATTTAAATTAAATTGAAACAAAGAAAGAGACACTTTTTGATTTTTTTATGTAAAAATAAAAGTAGTTTTTTAGGTTGTCTCATGTACCTTGCTATATGAAATCATTATACGTTTTCGACTTACACCAACAGAGTACACAGGAGCTAGCGAATGCGGTAGCAGCGTGTACGAAGAGTACGACCCGCTGAACTTCCTCTACGGAGAGACAGAGATGCGAGAAGCGCCAGTGTACGCGACTGTGAATAAGAGGGAGAGCACTATAGTTCCGTCGCCTCCGCCTAAGTCCATCACCACCCCTCCAAATGTGAATATGAGATCTACAACAGTAAGTTTTTTATTGCCTGTTGTTTCTCTTCTGATCAAAATAATTAGTTTACCGCCAAAAGTGAGGATAAGTTATAGATACGCTATAACTTTCCTATATAAGGTCAAATCGTTTTAAGTGATAATATTTTAACAGTGTCAACACCATAGAAACAGAATGCTTTCATTATTTTTTGATTTCATTTTTATTATTTTCTTTAGCAAAGACAATATCATTTTTTCAAAACAGCACCCTGACAATTTAAAAAGTTATCTACTACTCTTAATTCAATGCCCAAACCGTCTTTTTCTCTAAGCTTAACCTTAATTCATAAAAAAATAAAATTTGAAAAAAATAATTACCTTAGTCTCAAATTTTCTCAAAAACTAGCGGATAAACCCCCAAAGTGTTTTCTACAAAAAAATATTAATTTATTGTGTTGAATCAGCCCTTTAAATATTATCACTTAGTACGAGGTGACCTTATATGGAGTAGACTCTAAACACTTACCAATTGATAATATAGCTGAACACTGTTTCAGAACAAGCTGTACGATTGTATTGTCAAAGTGAGAACGAGAAACTACGATAGTGAGCATACAGGTTTCTTGAAGATGGTTCTCGATGTACGGAGTAAGTAACTAACTACCCACTTATCTTATTCTGGCTGTCTGTTGAACATTTTTGAGATTTACTAACAGTAAACTTTGCATCAAAATGAAATGAAATTTTTATGCAAAATCACCCCTATTATAACTGCATAATACTGCAGTATAGTCGTCCTTAAAGACCCATTTTTCTTTACTTGCCGAACATTGTTAACAACAATTGTATAACATTTAAAATAATATCAATGGACAACATGTCAAGTTTAAAAGATCTGTGTCCAACCATGAATTTCCTATGTAGGTTGTGTTTACCTTACTTAAAAAAATTACTTATTTAGTTAAAAAGTAATGTCAGGTTTGCTTACAATATTCGCCAAGCAAAGAAAAACAGACTATACTGCAATGCTCAATTGCTTATCCATTATCTTTTACCTCGCAGAAAGATTCCTTCACTCGGACACGAAGACGAATCCGGGTCACGTGATAGCCGCGCGGTCGGGCGGCCGCTACCCGCCCAACACGAGCATCAAGGTTCTAGTCCACCACGCTCACTCCGATGAGCCGATTACATTCACGTCTGATGGTGAGTTCAAATTCAAATTCTTTTATTGCCTTTAAGTGTACAACGAGTTTTTAAAATACGTTTTGAGTTTAATACTTAATCACCCTGTTGGATATTGCAACATTTATTTTTAGTTGACATTCCAAAAGATTTTTAACACTCGGGCAGTAATCTTTCTCGCTGGATATACCTGCCCTTAAAAACTATGGCTTAGTAGGTGCATTGAAGCATATTCGTTTAGAATGCTAACATCTGAATTCGATCTCGTACCAAGTAAAGTAAGCTGACATACATGTGATCTGTGTATTTAAGCTTGACCTGTCTGACAAAAGTATTAGTACCATACTATAAATTGTCTGTACTGAAATCCAGATTCTGACGTAATGATTTGTTGTTTTCAGTGGAGTCAACGGTAGAACATGTGATATTAACTGTAGTTTGTTCCCTCGATGAGGATATCAGAGACGACATGTCTGGGTATATGTTACGGGTAAGTTACGTAGAAATGTTTTATTACACCATTTGGTTTACATCGGTTACACACTTGTCTTGTCTCTTTACTTACTTAATTTGGAATTATTAAGATTATTGTCCAATATGAATTAATTTTTATTTTATACGATTTTATACTTAATTCCGTATGAGGTAAAATGCAAGTACAGAAAAAGAGAACCCTGTGCCTTATATGTAATAAGTTAATTTTATTTTAACCTGTATCATATTTTTGGTCAATTCCCAGGTTTGGGGAGTAAAAGAGTACCTAACCCCGGGCAGTTCGCTCAGCGAATACGACTACGTGCGCGAATGCGTTAGGCTAGAGAAGGACGTGCGACTGTGTCTACACGAGGGGCGGGACGAGGCGCTCGCTAGGAGTGAGCGAGACGACGCTAGGGACGCGCATCTGACGCTCGATGATTTGTTGCCAACGCAGGGCGCCACGCCCATGCTGTCGTTTGACAACTTGTCCATATTGCTAGGTAAGTGTTTCTAGGTGTGCGAGTTAGTGAAAATGTGTGGCGCTCGCTCGGAGTGAGCGTGATGATGACGCTGGGAACGCTCATCTGACCCTTGTTGCATACTCAGGGTGCCACGCCAATCAAACTCTCATCTAGGATTAAGATTTCAATATACTGCTTTGTTTAAAATTAAGAGTAGAGAGCACCACCTTGTGCCACTATGTTTATGTGTGTAAAAACTGCATGGCCTTGCAGTCGCAGCTTGAAGCAGTCTGAAATGATTGTTCCAAGCTATATGGCTTACTAATTAATATTGCACCCACCTAACGATTTGCCTATTTTTCCAGAAACCCTAGAAGGCGAGCTTTCCCGGGCCGTAGGCGTAACCGGCGCAGAAGGCTCATGTTCTCCCAAGGCTGTGTTCCAAGCAGTGAAGGCCATCTGCGCGCTCGCCGGCGGCATAGAGACGCTGCACGTGACCAACGCGCTCAACGCGTTCGCGCAGGCCTGTACCGCGCAGGTGATACTCTAACAGACTAAGGCCCACTTGTGCATGTTAAAGGATTTCTACCACTTTGGTTGTAACATATGTCTGTGGCAGTAGTGATAGCTTATTAAACATAGTTCAAAATTAAACGAGATCAAGATGATCGTGAAATCAGCTAAACATCATCATTCTTTCTATCTATGATGATGCTGCCATCATGATAGACAGACGGTACGCCGATTCAATGGAACTAAACAAATTCTAACATGCGTAAGTGGCCTATTGTCAACAAACGCCACAAGCCACCGACCATGACATCGTGACACATCGCAAGTAGTTCTGTCTATCGGGTCAGCGGTCAGTAATAACTGATCCGGTATGTTTGTGCCTTGACAATGGTTTCTTCTATCTAGGCTTAATAATAAAAAGCCATTGAAGCCATGTAGACGCTGCTCATCATCAACGCGTTATATGACATAGGCTAGGTTTGTTTTCTCGACACTCCTTTTTGTATATCCTTACTTCTGACTCTGATAACAGGGCAACAACAACTCGGTAACTCCTGAAATCCAAGCGGACAGCGGGCCCTACTGCGCTGTGTCTCTCCGTGCGGCGACCGCCAGAGAAAACGTCGCGTTACAAAGTGCCCGGCTTCGCGACGCAGTGCGGGGCCTACTGGCTCTATATACGAGAGCGAGGTTGCTGGACTTCCAGATGACTGATGCGCAGTATCTATTGCATAACTCGTCTAGTGAGTACGCAGGTATGCATGTGTCTTGCTCGTTGCATCTTGATATTAGGATCTTAAGGTTTCCCTGTAGACTCTGTAAGACTCTCACTCTGTAGACCAGAGTGATAGGCTAAGAGTTTCAGTGCAGAGCCTACTGACTTTATAAAATAAAAGCGTGGCTGATTCGCAGTATCTATCTATTGCATAACTCATCCAGTAAGAATTCAGGTATGCATGTGTCTTGCTCATTGCATCGTGATAAGTAAAAAAATATCTACAGAGCGTTCGGCTACGAGGCGCATTACGGGGTCTTATAAATACGAGAGAGCTTTACTTAACATGTTAGGTAGAGAGTTCGTAAGATATGCATGTACTATGCCTATTGCATCATTAAAATGTATAATGTTATTCAATCTTGTGGGATCTATTCGGTATCTAAACATAATCGTCTGATAGAATGCACGATGGAATGCAATTAGTGAAAACTATTTTCTCAACAAAAAAATCTCAAAATATTTAGTAGTTTATGAGGTTTTCTAAATGTGAATGCATACTACGTGAAAACTCTATTTATTGCCCTCATCATTATCATCATCATCATCATTATCAGCCAAAGGACGTCCACTGCTGAACATAGGCTTCCTACACGGCTTTCCACAGCGACGGATAACAAGCGGTCTGTATCCAGTTTGATGTGCGATCTTTACAAGTTCGTCTGTCCATCTTGTGGGTGAACGTCCTACGCTGCGGCTTTGGTCGAAGGGTCTCCAATGTAGAACCTTTGTGCCCCAACGGCCATCAGTTTTATTTATTGCCCTAATCCTGTTAACGCTGCCTATATCACCAATACACCATCAACTTTCCCAGAGGCGGTCCCAGTCCACACAATGACAGACACGACTCTCCTATTCTGCATCGAAGCGGTCCACAGTCTGCCGCCGTGTTGGGCGCACGACGAGTACCTGTACCACGCGCAAGTGTATCACGGGACCAGGCCGTTGAAAGCGATCCACTTGACGCAGTCTTCGAGGGTCGAGTGCGCGGGATTCTATCCGAGAATCATTTTTGATACTTGGTGAGTGTTTTTTTTGTTGAGACAGTTTTTATTTGCTTGGCGGATGCTGTGAACAATTGTGACATAAATTTTTAACGAAATGATGCATTTTAAAATAAACAATAAACACGAAACTTACAACCGATGTAGGTAACTCATCGTTGAACACTGTGATCTTTTTAAATCGATGTTATAACAAAACTGCTATCTAAATTATTCTTTATTATGTCCACATTTAAGGTTGAATCTAGCAGACATGCCACTAAACAACCTACCGCGGGAAGCGAGACTAGTGATTTCTCTGTACGGCCGCACGAGACGGCCCGAGGATCAGCAGCCAACGGCCGATAACAGTCAACAGAACGGCGGTGACACGGAAGAACATGTCCTGTATGATCAGGAGGAGCTGGGCTGGTCTGCGATACAACTGTTTGACTATGACGGGTAAGTGACAGCTATGGAAACTGTACGTACAAATGGCTAAAATAAGAGGTATAAGTGGCCAGTGAATTAGCAGCCGACACCCGATAACAGTCATCAGAACGGCAGTGACACAGAAGAACATAGTTTATTTTTGTTTTTATAGTGTTTTGTCACCATACAAACTTAATAATATAAATTGCACTTGTAAAAAGACAACTGTGAACCTGTTCCTCGTCTGTCACAGGTTCACAGTTGTTTTTTTACAAGTGCAATTTATATTTATACAGAAGAACATGTCCTGTAAGATCAGGAGGAGCTGGGCTAGTCTGCTATGCAGCTGTCTGATTATGAAGGGTGAGAGATTGAACTATGCAATCTTGTCTAGACGCTAAATGAATGACCGCTGTAAAATGTAGAAATCTCCTTTAGCTGTCCAGTAGCTATAAATATCCGAACATTAATTTCGTGTTAAACCTACGTCTTTTAGCTAAACTAATTAGCAAAGTCTGCTGTATGCTGTATGGGATATTCACCTAATTAAGCTTGTTGTTGTCAGACCAAAGCAACGCTTACTTAATCCCTCCTAATTGGCGTATGTAAGCTGGGATGAATACTAGCAGAACTGTTTATTTATTGGGAAATCAAGAAATATTCATTCGTATTTCTTGTCTTGTCAGAGGTGCTCGTAGCGCAGTGGTGGCAGCGCTTTGGTAGTAATACCGAAGTTAAGCAGCTTACAGCGCGGTCGGTGTTTGGATGGGTGACCATTCCGACCATATAAGTGACGTATATCACGAGCATCTCCATGCTTCGGAAGGCACGTTAAGCCGTTGGTCCCGGCTAATATCGATTGGTATTAGTCGTTAAGCCTAGTCAGAGGCCCTATGGGCGGCTTGATAAAATCTGACAAGGTTGGTCGCTTGCCTTGCAAACACCCCTCCGCCAATCCGCACAGAGCCCGCGTGGTGGAGTATGGCTCATTCTACCTCACATTTGAGGTAAGGCCTTTGCCCAGCAGTGGGATGCTTACAGGCAAACTTTACTTTTTTTTTATTTCTTGTCTTGCAGAATGTTAGCGTCGGGCTCGTACGTGCTGCCGCTGTGGCCGGTGTGCTGCGACCGGCGCATCGGGCCCGCGCCGCACCTCATGAACACGCCGCCCGCGCCGTACCCCTCGGTCAACATCGGTGAGAAACACATTTATCAACCAGTGTATCTATTATTAGTGTATAAAGACTTTGTGAAGTGAGAAGTAATAGTAGCTTCCTGGTAGGATATTTTCTCAAGGCATTATGTACTTTTCACCAGACAGAACAGAACAGAACCAGGCAGTTTATTATTATTCAGGCGTTTTGTGGAAAACAATAAACAATGCTACAACAACAGATAAAAAATAAAATATATCAGGGGAAAAGTGTTGGATTTTATATATTTTTATTCCAGTACCCCAATCTCGAAAATTTTACGTATTCGTCACGTAATCGTAGCGAGTTGACATCAGTCGGCAGCATGAAGCACTCACGTATCGTGCAGTAAGCTCGAAAGCATTACCGCAGATGACGTCATACTAACGTAAATACGGCACGTCCAGAAACAAGTTAAACGATCTATTTAATTAAAACTATTAAAATATATATATTATCTTATTCTAGTGTAAATTTTTTAGTTTATTTTACGTCCGATAGAGTCGCTTTCAAATTCTCATACAAATGATTACGTTCCTACACGAATACTTTGACGCAATTATTCGTGATTGGGGTACAGAAGAAAAGACGATTCACTACAATTTCCTAAAAACTCATTTTTCTACTCACAGAGATCCCACGCATGCACAACGGCGTGAAATGGTCGGCGGTAGAGAGCCGGTCGCTGACGCCCTCTGAGCTGCCCTCGTTCGACTCCCTGGACGGACACACGCAGTCGCAGCTGCTGCACCTCATAGAGCAAGGCGCGTACCAGAGGATGCCGACTGAGGGTAGAGAGGTGAGTTCATATTGTATTTTGAGCTAGAATCAGATTGACTAAAATCAGCGATATTTTATGGTAATGATTTAATCTGTAAGATTGATTATTTTCATCAAAGTTGCCTTATGCAATCCACTATCCACTGCTAGAAAAATGCATCTGTCGTGAAATTATTCGAGAAAATATGATATTGTAGGATAAATAAAAATTGGTATGAAATTTTTATTTTTCATGGCGTTTAGATACTATCGAATATAAATAGGTATCTGTCGAAATATATATATAAATTATATATATCGAATATAAATTATTCCTCAAAGTAATGAGATAAGGTAAAAACTCTCTAGTGCACATTACAGTTGGTTATCAATTATACCACTAGACTACTAAATATCCATTTCAGACATCCTATTTCACTTTAACTTTTGTTGCTCGGTACTAGTTAGAAGCAACGGGCTGTTTGCCATGACTATAAGGAATGTTTGTTTTTTCCTGCAGATAATGTGGGAGAAACGCCAATACCTCGTGGAGTTACCGGGCGCTTTACCCCTAGTACTTCTTGCGGCCACCAACTGGTACGGCGAGCACCGAGCCCACCTCATATCACTACTGAAGCTGTGGCAAAAGCCTTCTCCGCTCAACTCCATGCATCTGCTACTGCCCTGGTAGGTGAATCGTTAGACAAAGGTTCCTCTATGCTCAGTCTGGCATCAGTCACGTTCATCAATCAGGATTGACGTGACTGTCAACAGAATGATGGAAATAGTTTAATTTTCATCAGTCTGTCTCGGTCTGGCATGCAGTATCAGATCAGACTGCCAGACTGATGGTGTAAGTATACTCAATAGTTAATACTTTATTGCTTATTGCTTTGTACAAATGGTGTTAAAATTTTAGCAATGTGCGATCATTATGAACCCTCTCGGGCGCTGCAAAATAAGTTATACAGAGAGAATAAGCTTTACTATACAAGAGAAAATAAAAAGTAACTTGTGCCTTACATATTATTATTTGATATTTTGTCTATGTTAGTAACCTTGGTTTACACAGACATGCGATATTTAACGAGTGCTAATATTAATACAATACAGCATTAGATATTCAAAAGAGTTACGATTATGCCTATGCCTATCGATAGTAATGAATTGGATGGAATGCGACACAACTTTGTTAAATCGTTAGAATAGTTATATATTTCGGCACTGTTGCAAGCGCCATGATCACGGAGTAACTATTCTAATGTTAGTGACCATGAAAGTTTAAAACAATATATTTGTTAAATCGTCCACGCAGTTAACGTTGTCTAGCTGATAAACTATAAAATCTTAGCGGTTCCAATGTGTTTAAAGGCTAAATTGCTTTAATTTTGTGTAGTTTCCCCGACGCAGCGGTGCGGCAGACTGCAGCGCGCTTACTAAACGACATGTCGGACGATGACCTCTGCCGAGTGCTGCCTCAACTCACTCAGGCTCTACGCCACGAAACCTATGAATGCAGCCCCTTGGCAGGTACGTGCGAGTTTAAACTTTCATGTAATGCTTAATATATGAGGTCACCTCGTTTTAAGTGATAATATTTGAAGGGCCGATTAGGCACAATAAATTAATCATTTTTTGTAGAATACACTTTGGGTTTTAAGGTAATATATTTTTTCAGATTTTATTTTTTTATTAATTAAGGCTAAGATTAGAGAATAAGAAGGTTCGGGCATTGAATTGAGAGAGGCGAAGCCGATGACGTACATAACTTTTTAAATTGTAAGGGTGCTGTTTTAAAAAATTATGTTGTCTATGTTAAAGAAAACAATAATAATTAAAATCTCGATTTTCCAAAAAAATAATGACAGTGTCCTGTTTCTATGGTGTAAACATAGCCACTGTTTAAATATTAGCACTTAAAATGATTTGACTTTATATAGACTCATTAGCGGTCCCCCGCGAATGCGTCCGCGCGTTTTATATTTTCTCCCTCCCCTCTCGTCGTAGCGTGATGAAGCCTTCCCGATAAATAAGCTATCCAACACAATTTTTATTTATTTAAATCGGTCCAGTAGTTCCTGAGATTAGCGCGTCCAAACAAACAAACAAACTGCAGCTTTTATAATATTAGCATAGATATAGGTTTTCATACAAAAGAAGTATTATATTCTTTATTGCACCTAAAAGATGTTCAGAAAATACAAGAAGTCACAATGTGAACAAAGGTGGGCTTATCCCTAAAAGAGATCTTTTCCAGCCAACGCATAGGTGTTGGAAATGTAATAATATAGTGAAGGAATAAGTGCTTATTTATTAAATCAATAAACTATTTGTTTTAGAGCTTCTACTATCACGCGCGTTGTCGGCCCCTGCTGTTGCGCACAAGCTGTTTTGGCTGTTAGTTCATTCCCTACCTAATGTGCCACAGGTATGTACGAGTATGTAATTAAATTACGAAATAGTCATCATCGTACTTGAACTTGTAGCGTTAGTTATAAACAACGTTTTGTAGGTTTTCTGGAAAAAAGTGTTACAAGACTTACAAGCATAAGACCACCTAAATATTACAAACTGATATTTAGGTTAATATTCAGTTTCATTGTGCATTAAGTATTTATATCTATTTAACCCATTATTATCGCGTTCATAAAAGTTTATAATCTCGATAACCATTGAAGACGCGTTTGGTATAGTGGTCAGCGTTCCTCACTAATATGCCGGCGGTCGCGGGTTCGAATTCAGCAAGTGGCAAATGTTTGTGTGATGAGCACGAACATTCATACCTAAGTCGTGGATGTATTTATGGGAGACGCCCCCGTCATTATATCGTTGTCTGGTATTCGTAACACAAGGAAGAAAATTCCTTACTTCGAAACCATGGGTGTGTGTTTTCTGATGGCCTTCTACGCAAAACGAAATCCGTCAAAACGATAATCGTTTTGCGGATCCGAAGCATTTCGTAGTGAGGTTTCCATACTAAAAATGTTTCGGATCCGAAGAACGATAATCGTATTGACGGATTTCGTTTTTCGTAGTGGACCTCCAGATGCATATTTATAATATCTTTTAACTAACAGGCACCAAACGAGGAGTTCCTCGGCATAACTCTCGAAGAGAACGCGGGCGAGCCTTTGGAGGTGGACGCGTACGCGACGGCCGCGTGGCGCTACCGGCTCATGCTGCGCGCGCTGCTCGCCGTCTGCGGGAACCACCTGCACGCCACGCTGGTCCGCCAGCAGCTACTGGTCAAGGTACTTTCCTCAATCTTAGATTACAGATAAAAGAGAACCCTAACACGCTTACCCAAAAGCGAAGCATTGTCTTAAAACGTTCCGGGACAGTGAACGCCTACAGGCGTGAAAACAATAAAACATCTAATGTGTCTGGAATAGTGCCCCGGAACGTGTTAAGTTGAAAAACCGAAACCAAAAAAAAAAACAGTGGAATAAGGCATTTCAATTGCACATTCACTTTCGTACGTAAATACCGCTATTTAAATTAAAATAAAGCGTAAAACACTCGGAAATGGTACTTTGGCGTAAAGAAGCAGGAAGGAAAAAGGAAGCGCTTCCTGCCGACCAAGGTTTTATTAGTCGGGGACTAATGTCCAATGGAATACCGTCAGGGTGTTCTATATACAGAAGATCCGATCTAAAACTCACATATCGCGGTTCAGGATTGTATGAAGATCCAGATGTTGCATATCGTTAGGCTATCAACGCTATCTAGCCGATGCGGATTTGAATTTGAATTTGAATTTAACCGATGCGGAGCCGAGTTACGTTCTTATGTGTATCGCCACATCACTCCCCTCCGAGGAACCGTAGGTCGGTTGATACAGGATCGAAGTGTTCGTTGTGCTTAGCAGTCTGTGCATGTTGAGTTGAGTTGAGCTTGCAAGTGCCAGTGCTTCTTGGGTCCACACGGTGAGCCGGGATGAGCGTGCGCAAGATCCACAGTGGCTCAGGACTGTCACGGCGTGTCAAGTCCACGGTGCGTGCAGAAGAGGTCAAGTGGTCCAAGTTGTGCCGGGATGTGCATGCGCAAGGTCCACGGTGGCTCGAAACTGGGGCGTGTCAAGTCCACGGAAAATCTCCACAGTAGCTCGCGAGATGAGCTGGAGCTAGATGGCATCATCCATCCGAGGAACCAGGTAGACTAGTGCGGTCTGCGGTTGAGGCAGGGGTAAGGTAAGCAGACTTACTGGAAACTGCTGAGGGAGGTGAGCGGTGATGAAGCTCCACAGTGATGATGAAAATCACATCGGGGTCACCAATTGAATCAGGAGCAAAGGTAAGCGCTTCCTGCCGTCCGAGGTGTTATTGGTCGGGTTCTATAGTCCAATGGAATAATAATAATAGTCCCCCTAGCCGATTTCGACTACGGTGGCTAGTCACAACGACCAACCGACTGCGCGGGACATATTACAGTGCACAAGTGTGTGCGCAAACACAGGTGCACTCTCTATTCCTTTCACTCTCATAGCCCGATGGGACAGCAATCTGACACGACCGGAGAGAGATCAGGCGCAGGACCAACGGCTTTACGTGCTTTCCGAGGCACGGGGGTGAAACACCGCCAACTTCCAAACTTCGGGCTTCCCTGAGAATTTCTGAATAGAAAAACTCAGGTTACATATTTTTGGCCCGACCCGGGAATTGAACTCGGGACCTCCGGCGCAGCCGTCGCATTAAAATGCGACCCTCTAACCGCTGCGCCACCGAGGCAGTCCAATGAAATACCGTCTATGCGTCTAGGTGTTTTAATATAGTAGGTCCGATCTAAAACTCACATATCGCGGTTCAGGATTGTATGGAGATTAAGATGTTGTATAGAGTTCGGCTATCAGCGCCATCTAGCCGATGCAAAGCCGAGTTACGTTCTAAGAACGTTCTACACATAAGAACTACAGGACTAAATGGTGAGTAAATAATAGTTAATATAAAAACACTTTTTCTTCTGACGTTTGACGCACATCCGTGTGTCATCCCTGTCACATGTTGTATGTACGCTTTAGATTTTTATCGTGTAGGTAGAATGTAATCAATGGTATTACTTTTTGTTTCCAGATGCTATCGGAAGTGGCGGAGTCGGTGAAGTGCGCTAAGGAGGGCCTGCGCCAGCGCGCGCTGTCGGCGGGAGGCGAGCGCGTGGCGGCGCTGTTGCGCAGCGAGCCCGCCGCGCTGCCGCTCGCGCTGCGGGCCTACGTGTGCGACGTCGACGTCAAGTGAGTGTCTCTCGCTGTTCCCACAGAGCGCGTGGCGGCGCTGTTGCGCAGCGAGCCCGCCGCGCTGCCGCTCGCGCTGCGGGCCTACGTG
>OY757255.1:4480884-4552878 GCA_963584085.1 Pyrausta aurata | reverse complement strand
GAGGCCGCCGCGGCCTTCGCGCGCCTCATACACTCCTCGCTCAAGAGCAAGTCAGTACTTACGCTTCCTCACCGCAGACATGACACAAGAAATGGCAAAAATAAATGTGGAGAGTGGAAGGGGACATACTACGACGGTTCTTGAAAGCTACTGTTGTCGTCCCAACTATCTTAAACTGGCGGTCCCCCGCGATTCCGTCCGCTCGTTTTGATTTGCTCCCTCCTCTTCCGTCGCAGCGTGATGTTTTATAGCCTAGAACCTACCCTATTTTTTTAAATTAGTGCATAACTTCCTGAGGTTAGCGCGCTCAAACAACTAAACTTACTCTGCAGCTTTATAATATTAGTATATAAATTCAATGACGTTCAAGCTATCTAGCAGACAAAACCACGGATACTAATAGAAGTAATAAAACATTTGTTTTTCAGATTCACACCCATCAACTTTTTCCTTCACAACTTGGCGCAACTAAGAGCGAGCGGCGACCAAAGCAGCAACACATCAGAGTTGTTATCGTTCATGCCGCGCACTTACACGTGAGTGACTTATTATTACTAACTAGGCACAATCGAAAAGAAAGCATTAGCAGATAAAACTAACCGAGACTTATTTACCCATTGTACAACCTTTAGCAGGTGCCAGTGTTATGATAATAGCCCTGTCTGCATATGTATGACATGAATCACTCAAAATCGAGCTTCTTAACGTAACAAATGACGTTCCGATAAGAAACTAAACTGAGCCATCTATAGTTAAGCCGCTCAGATAATGTTATATTAACGTTTTCACATTTGATATAATTTTTTTACTGGGATAATTGTCAAAGTCTGGAAGTTTGACATTCTGTCAATTCATTTTGTGTTAAAATTAATAAAGCATTCTCTGAGCGGTTAAATTATAATTACCTACGTGTTGACGAGACATTGAGATCCTGTTGTACAATCTAAAAGAAAACACTTGTATCCAACGAATAATTTGTGCCGTAACACAGTCTTCGACTAGCACGGAAGGTAATGAATTACTTTATCTGGGTACCGACAAATAAATACTTTAAGCTTATTATTATGTATCGATTCATACTTAAATAATCAAAACTAAACAACTATTGTTATTATAAGATAGAAGAGAAGGGTGTGTTGTAGACGTGAGCCTCTTTTTCTATTTCATTTTATGTACCTTTCTTTCTTTTTTTTTATCACTTTTGATGTCATCACACATCCTAAGTACTTACTTACTATGTTACTACTACTATAGTTAATATTGTTAGCTCTGTAAGTAAAGATTACTGTCTGTACCAATATTTTATCGGAATAAATCATAAAAAAATAAAAAAAAAATTAATAAAGAACCCATTTCGTGTGAAGTATCCGGATATAGATAACGGTACCCAAAACTTCTTGGACATTGTGAAACAGGCCATCAAAGTGCATACATAAAATAAATCGTTTCCAATCATTCATATACCAAATCTTATTCTTTTTTTTTACTTACAGAATGGCCCAAGAAGGCCGGCTAGTCAGCGTGGAGTGCCTCGGCTACGAGAAGCGCTACGACCCAGAAAAGCACTACGTCTACGCGTTAAGAATCTACAGACAAGGACAGACAACGCCCTTCGTGTTGTACCGCTCTTACAAACACTTCACGGAGCTGTATCAGAAGATATGCTTGCACTTCCCACTGGCGAAGGTTCATAGGTAAGAATACTTTTTAGTAAAATGCGGTTATAAATGTTCATTGTGTACAACCTTATGTTAAGTGGGGAAGGTTCCAAATATGATGGTGATGTAGAATTCAAAAATACATGTTGCATGCACATAAATACACATGATTATTTGTACTTTGTAAAAGAAAAATACGTCGTACCAGGAGGTCAAGAGGACAGGAAAGAGAAAATAATGGTGATTACTCCACCGACAAGAGCGCAAACAGCTCTTAAGTTAAAGTAGAAAAGAAAAATAATTTCCTATTATTTTAATTTAATTAGTTATAATTTAGGAATTTTATTTAATTTCTTCAGTAGTATTTTTTATAGAAAAAGATATATAAAACTCCTTTTTACTTTAGCTAAAAATTACGACGATGAATCACTCAATTATAAATAATAGTTCTGTTACTATTTTTGCTGAGTTTACTGTTTTATTTAAATACACTTATTCACATACATAAGCGAAAATAGCAGCCACACTTTAAAACTAATGTTCTTACAAAAATAACACTGACTACATAAAAATCTGTCATTTAACACCATTCAATAAAAACTATTATGCGTCCGTATTGTTCTCATCATCGTAGCTCAATTTGTACTGCAAGTCCAGCACCATGTTTTTCTAATCATTCAAGTATATGGAGATTGAGTGTTTGTGAGAACAGTGGTTAAACATATATTCATATATAGACTCTTTGATGGTCTGAAGGACGCTAGGTCAATGATTGATTCGCTAAATATCTGGTTCACGTACAAAGTCGAGCATACGTTTTTTTTGGAATGAGCGTCAATTCATATTCATTTATGTTTGTATTTATTCAAATAGAAATAGAAATCGAAATCCGAATATTTCTTTTTAAAATTCTTTTGACTGAAACAAAAGGGATTTTCGTGAAACAATTATTGTTTATTTGATATTTAAAAATCACACATTACAAGCAAATCATATGCTATCTCAAAATCTTTAACCCGAATAAGAATTTGCAAACATTTTACTTGTTTTATGTGTACATAATATAAAAATTATTCATGCAAAGTAGATAACTCTGATTATAACGTTGTCCTGAAAAGTTTTCTGTATAATCTCTTATGAATTCGACGCGTTCAGAATGGCTGAACATATGCGCTCCATATGTCGTTTACATACTGAGTCATATTAATGTTCGGTTGCAAGTTTCTGATGATTCGGTGATGTGCATTGTATATGATCAATTGGCGAATAACAGCCATCAAATTGCTATGTTTTCTCAATAAAAATTGGCAAGTGGGAACAATATTCTCCAAAGCGATGATCCTCCAATTTTCTTTGAGTTGAACGTTCTTCATGAATGATGATATGTCCATCGCCTGATCCACGGTTGACGAGATACGTTCATTCGATGTAAAACTGGTGTTAGTGTTTGCCGAGCTCGAACCATGTTGAGAAGAAGCGCTTACACTTCCACTGTATGCACCGAATGCCGCGCTGACTTTCGCTTCCAAAGTCTCAAGCTCTTCATTTTCATTCGATGCACTCGATTGACTTATTGATTTCACAACGTCTAATCGGCCACCCAGAGTGAAGTGATTGGGTACGTACCATCCGTAACTGTTCAACACCTTGACGACACGTTTTGTACGGGTGAGCTCTGGTACTTTGATATTGTCAACGATGGCGTACAGTTGATTGACGAATGATGGCTCCAAATCGATTTTGTTCTCCTCCACAAACAATCCTGTTTTTCTGTTCATAAGTGAGACGAGTGCGTTTCTCATTTTATTTGAAGTTGTTGAAGTGGAGCTTTCTTGTTTCAAATATTTGGCGCTCACCGACACGATGAATGCTGATATTTCACCCGAAACTGAATTTTTACTGGATGTCGTCGATGCCGTGGTACTAGTCGTTTCGAAGATCTGCTTTTCGATGACAATGCTCGGAGTGGGCGATTCTTCGACTGGCTGATAGGTCTTGTCGAAGATAACTGGCGACAAAACGCCCAGCTTGAAAAGACCAGTGCGAGCGTCGATCACAAGGCCTTTCAAAAATCTGCGCATTAATGCTTGTCGTGGGGTCAATTCCGCTCCGACAAATAATGTGTATTGTCGATCGCCGAATGACACATTGTATATAACATCGATCGCTTGACACAATGGTGTCGTGAGAGGTGTAGTAGTGAAAGGTGAGACATCTTTGGGTGGATTCAACGACCTTACGGATGCAACATGCGAACTCAGAGACATATGTTCAACATTCTGCAGATAATCGAGAAATTCGCCAACTGATTGGTTTTCGATGTTTGTGGCATTTAGGTATAAAGCCGATTTGATTTGCACGTCTTCTAGGTCAAATATGGAAAGTTTGAAGACAGGCGAAGTGATGACCGAACAATCTCCGGTTGTGTCAGCAGTGGCAGTTGCCAAATCTGCAACGAAAATAAAAAATGAAGTTAATATACTTATATATATATATATATCGAAACGTGGTCTTTTTCCTGGTCAGCAATGCAGTTGATTTTACGCATTTCTAAATGTCATAGAAGTCCAGAAGCACAAATTTTGTCAAAATGAAGATAAATATAAATGTATTGCAGAATCAGTAATCATTTTGGATAGTTAATACGAAGAAAGAATGGAAAACATTTCTATGGAGAAGCGATATTTTTTTTATTACATAGAAATCCGTTTACTCTACATCATACATCACGTTTATGTTTATTAAAAAAAATATGTTTTTGAATTTTTCATAACAACATTATATCTGGTATGGTAAAGTGATATTTTTTTTCAGATTAACTTGAAAATTACTTCAAAGAATGAAAAACATCGAATAACCGTATGTTATTCTTTAAATACCCGACTATAAAATATATCTCGAGAAACGATTAGGTTATCAATAATACTTTCAAAGAAAAAATAATCAATTTAATCATCATCATTCGCTTGCCCTGTTCCCAGTTTACATGGGGTCGGCGCAGTATGTTTTTCTCTTCCACACTATTATATCACTCGTTACTTAATAATTCTTTTAAGAATAATATCTATAATACTTTAAAAGATAAAAATTTAAAAGACAAAACACTAAAACGAATAGTGGAACAATTGACAAGTTAGCATAAAATCCAATACACGAAGGCATAATTTTTAGAAAAATAATACTCTAAAAAGTAATAACACGGAAATTACCTATCAAAAAATTCTTCTGTTAACAAACGATCAAATAAATTGATGTCATGAAGTCATGACATTTATTATTCTAATACTTATCGGATTATGATGAGAGATGTATAAAACAGGAGTCAAACTTTCAAAATCACCACTTTTTAGTTAGAGTGAATAGAATCGAAGAAATTTAAAAAAAAATGGAGGCTTTTTTGTGTTTATTGCTATAGGTAAGTACTAAAGAAAGTAACGGTATTCTCGCATAATATTTCTAACTTTTTCTAAAAGTGCTCAAAAAAATGCAAATAATGCAATTTTTTGTTTAGTAGATCTTTGATTTAATATAACAGATTTTTTAGTGTAATTTGTAATCTAAATGGGCTGTGCTACTAAATCAATATTTTTGTATAATAGATCTTTGACATAGTTTTTTCTTTTAAGATCTCATTACTAGTAATATTACTGAGATTCGCGGAAGTGTTAAACGTAAGTACCTACCTAACATGTTAAATAAGAATATTCTGAAGAGCAGGATAACGTAGCACAAGTTTTACTAACTTAAATGGGAAAGGCTTATTGTTAACTGATAATGTAACGTGTTTTAAATTTAAAAAAAAGTATTTTTGTAATAATAAAACTCTGCACATTCTTTTTCGAATTTAATATTTTTTGGAGCAACTTCACTGTTTCTGTTAAAATAACTCATCGAAAATCGTTGATGATAATTATTATTATCGCAAAAATAAGGCACTCATTTTTTTCAAAACACTCATGATTTATTTTTTTTTTTTTTTCGAACAATCTAAATCTAACGAAACTTGGTAGTTTATGAAGCACAAATGATTGAACTTTAATATTTGGAATATGTTCAATTACGACATTCCTAACGTTAAAAACCTCACATCAGTACGTTGTTTATAAATCCTATCAGTTAAATTATTGTTTTTGAAGACCACTCTGATTTATATATGTCAACAATAACTTTAGCAAGGAGAATGATTTACATTGATAAAATAAATATTAATATTACTACGCACCTTTGAAAAATAATGACGAAAAAATGAAAATCATGAAGAAATTCATTGACATCATTTTGGTATAAAGTTCTTGCCCGCACTTGCTTTTAAATAAAAAATCGAATCAAACTAAGTCGCTTGTCCAAACGATACTGTGTTCTATCAGCTGAGCGTTCGTTTATTTATATTTTATTTTTTGTGATCGTATTATTCGTGTAGCTGAAGCAGCATTCGAACGATTTTGAAGAAAGAAAGAGAACAACTAAGCTATATTCGTACCAGCCGCGCCCTGTGCGCAGTTTAAAATCGTGTTAATATAACATTTGAACTCTGAGCAGTGATAAAAATTAATCGCCCATATGTTATATCCGTTTTGCGAAAAAAAAAAAATCAACCAAAACAGAGAAAACCGCAACAACGCAACATCCGTCGAGGGTGATTGTACCGTTCACAGATACAATACGCTCCTTATCAAGGCAGGGGCGGTAAACATTGTACGATGTTCTATTTGTATCACGAATGTTTTGAGTGAAAGAAACATAATTTCCAAGAAAATCGCCAACAAACAGTAAAAAAACATCGCTCGCGTGCTGGTTTAAAAATAAATACATTGTTATCATGTCGGCAGTTTCGATTTTTAATTCAACTGGTCAAGTCAGAATCAAATCTTCCGCAATGAAATACAAGTTCACGTTATTATCTTTCGTGTTACTGATATTTGTCTATGGTTCATGGATTAAAACCACCCACGCATCTGTAGACATTTGTTTTCGAATAAATGGCAAAACTAAACATATGACTTTTGAAGCAAAAAAAGTGACTTATGAAGAAGCGCGGAACAGTTTACAACTAACAGCAAGCGATAATTTCAAACGGAATGGACATATAGTTGAGCGAGCAGAAGAAGAAGAGCTGCTAGTGAAAAAAACAAAGTGTAACGAAGTTATTAGTGAAAATGAAGAATCTTCAGTCGAAGTTTGTATTTCCGACGATCAGTGCAAAACAATCGTCCTACAAAACTGTGCAAAAGTCAACACCTTACGAGATAAGTTACTCGCTGCCTTGCCCATATATTATAATAACCAAAAATGTGCTGATATTGTTTTTCTGGATGACAAAAGTAAAGTGATCCAGCGATCTGACGAATCAAACATTCCGTACCAAAATATAGTGAAAAACGGTGCTGTCAAAGCGTTTAATAAATACATCGACAATACGAACGATTTGGACATCACGTGGCTTCTGTCGAGTCATCGAGTTCGAGTTAACATGCTCATGCCACTCGGTCTTTTGCGATATTGGATAACAAAACCGAGCGCTTGTCCTAATTTGAAAGTCAAACTGAATTTACCTGAACAACCATTGTTTCCAAAATCCAACGATGACTCAGCACAAAATTGGCTCGCCAGAGACAAATACGCTAAACTTGGCAAAGTGCCAAGCGCCCATACCGTGAGTACTTTATTAGTCGCGCCGTTCAATAAAGAACTGGAACTATCAATACAATCTTACACGTATGAGATTGAAGCGTCGAACGTACGAAGAATTTATTACGTTGACGTTGAGGAAACAAACCAGGCAGCGTTCACTGGTTCGCGTACTGATGTATTCAAAGGCAATTATTTGACACTTAAAGTTTCTTCTCTCTCGTCAGAGGATAAGATCCTTCTGCCCATGAAAGACGTGAGATCAACGAACAACCGGGGAGTCCCATGGACAAACGTCGTCATAACAACGAACAATACGTCAGTCAATATAAATGTGAAGTGGGATTATCATCAACCGGGCTACGCATACTGGTGCAACTTATATGATTTTCGAGCAGGATATCAACCTCATTATTTGTTTGGTTTTGTGAGCCAAGACGGCATTTGCGACTTCAATTATGTTCATGATAAAAATACTGATATCTTACATGATTTGATTTTTAGCAAAGAACAACTCATCGAAAATGGGGAAGATCTATCTAAATTCCGGTACGAAATTGAAGTGGCAATGTATCCTCATCGTCCTGGTCAGTGGTCATGCTATTCGCGTCAAAAAAGAGAAACGAAAGCCACAGGTAATATCGACATAAATCAGGATCATATCACAATGGGCGGAATAGGGCGCGGTAAAGGTACTGACGTTCAATTTTCAACTACATATTGTAATTTGAACGACAAGGACACTGATGAAAATAAAAGAACATTGCATTTTAACGTCTTCATTTTCAAATCCCAAGAAATTGCCGAAAGAATCATTGAAGACATCCCAATATTCTAATATTTTTTTGCACAGTTTTCTTTTAATATGTCTCTATTATTTTGTGCCGCAAAACAAAGGAATACACATCCCTCCAATCATCTTTTTGTAATAGCATAATTTGTAAATTCTTTTTAATCTTTAATTACTTGTAGACGTCTTTGATTGTTAGTGTCTTAAGTAATATAATGATGTTAAAATTCTTTGACCGTATCATCAAAGTTATTTATTATACACAATACTTCTATATCATACAAAAAATATATTCACAGATGAGACTCAAGATTTTCTTTTTCTAAATATTTCTTAACACAAAACTATCCCCTCGTAATATCATGTGTATCTTGTCGAAATAATATAAAAAAACAGATCTGCCTCTAAATCGTTCGTTGTTTTCTTTCACAAACAAAGCCTTTGGTGGCAAACAACTCACGAACACTTATATTGAAAACATTTTCGCACATCAAACCATGATACATTATTTCATGTGTAAGAACAAATAAATGGTATTCTCAACATTTGTCGTCACACCTGTTGCACGATGGTGACTGTCATGCGATAGTATTTTTTCTTCTGCATTTACAACACACTAAAAGAATATAAATTGCACTTGTAAAAAGCAATCGTGACTCTGTGACAGACGAGGAATCGAACCACGTGACTTACGCTACACACACACACAGAGTCACGGTTGCTTTTTACAAGTGCAATTTATATTATTAAGTTTGTATAGTGACAAAACACTATAAAAACAAAAATCTACTACAATAAAAGAAGTACAAATTTTACTTTTTACCGATGATGTGGGTATATACACAGTGAGCACCAAAAATTCAAAAACTTTTTGGTCCAATCTTGCAAATATATTTTATTTCTACCTGTTGAAAGGCTATACAGCAAAGTTATAAATACCAGTTTTGTGTGCAGGTATATTTTCAACGATAAATTCGGATATTGGTGAGCAGACTTCTTCGTGTGTGTTACACACAATGTCATTGTCCTGCATGTGGACAACACTATTGACTTTAAAGCTCTCTACTTAATACATAAAGTCATGTGTACTTACAACAAAGCAGTGCCAAAATTCTTTCGTGATAACAAATGCTACTATTTGTTTTGAAAAGAATGTAATAAGCAATTCATACACAATCATAGAGTTCTAGGAATAATGATTCGGAGTAAATGTATGATAGTTAACATTGCAAAAATTAATCCGCTAAAACTGATACAATTATTATTCGAATAAAGTATGTGATACGTGACACAAATAATAACAGAGTTTTTTAGAAACATGGGAAACTGCGACAGTATCAAATTCCATTGAACAAACGAATTCAAAGGAAATCAATAATTCTCTAATCTATTGTGACAAAATTAGATAGACAACATTCATCGTCAACAAAATTATCGTAACCGATAATGGATGCAAGCTCATTTTATATAAACAAAAAAAAAACGGACAAACAGACGTTATTATCTTTCGCGAGAAGAATGTCACACACGATATAAATCGTAACAGAATGCTGCGAACAGGCAATAAGACCGAGCAAAAAAAATACGACTGCCAAATTTCGTTCCCAAAAAACCATGCTATTCTCTTTTAAAAAATCGTGATAGATCACTTCCATTATCACATAATTGGCTTCTTGCCTAAATCAGGATGAAATGTTTTGGAAATAAAAGTTTACAGTCTTAAAATAATGGCACATATCTATTTTCTCAATAAAAATGCTAAACATTTTATTTTTGTAAAATAACTTTCTCATTTTTTCATCTAAAACTTATAATCAAAACGTGACCAGATGGAACTATATAGTGACGTAAGCAGTACCGTAGATAATGCAAATTCGCTTATCCGAAATATCTTTGTTTTGTTTATAAAACTCTTTTCTATCTCACTTTTTTACCTTTTCGGGTGCAGTCCATTAGAAGCTAGCTGACGACGGCCTAGTAAGGTTGGGTGCTCGGAAGACGAAATGATAGATTCAAATGCGTGTACAATACTAGTTTACTAATAATAAGTAATGAACCAAACATACATATAGTGTAACTAGTCATACGTCGTAAAAATACTCTACAACCGCGCGTCGGCCAGGGTGACCCACCATGTCAAGTGGTGGGTCATGGTGAGCGGCGGAAATGAAAGATATTAGGGATAGTATCTGAAATGGGTTTTGATATAACATGTCGTCTAAATAATTTTATTTTGAAATAAAATCATTAAAGTTTATTATAATAAATTATTAACTTAGGATACTTTTGTTTGATATACATATTTCGTCCACTGTAACTCCACTTAAAAGAAAGAAAATTCGCTTGGGCTCACTCGCTCGCACTCGCTTTTACAAAAATACTTTATTATGTATTTTTAGGGTTCCGTAGCCGAATGGCAAAAAACGGAACCCTTATAGTTTCGTCAAGTCTGTCTGTCTGTCTGTCTGTCCGTCCGTATGTCACAGCCACTTTATTCTGAAACTACAGTGAAACTTGGTTAAGTGGGACCTGGATAAGTGAGAAACCTCCATAACTGGAACTCATGCTAAGGTCCCAACACTTTGGCACTGAATTACCTCTGTTAGTGGGACGAGGTAGGCCTCTATATCTGGGATTTGTTCTTTCGATTTATCATCATAGTTACCTATATAACTGAGACAGCGAGTAAATTTTACATGCATTAACCTCTGTAACTGAGATAACATTGTTTGTTTACTCATTCTTATTCTACCCACAAATTCCACACGTAATTCCAAGAACGTAAGTTCAAATTTTGAGCTTCAATTACCTTCAGTTTTAGTTTCGCTTTACTATCATACAGATGTTTATTTGAAAAATGCCAAAACGAAAGCTACAATCGTTAACATTAAAATTTCTAAACGCGAAGCAGTAAAAGCACTAGAAAATTTGCACAGTTATTTTGAAATGTCATCAATGGTGTGTCAATTGGTGATCAAAGCATATTTGATAAAATTTATAACATCTAAAAACATCTGATGGCTGATACTTCCAAACGACAAACTAAAATGACAGCTTTTTATAATTGATACATTCTGTTTCCATATTCGTACATATTACGTGTAAAAACGTGCTGGAATATTTTTGTTGATTACATTTGTATGATACGCGTGATTGTATGATATGTGATGATCGCACCTGTATAACTGAAATAACATGTATTCTCACCTCTATTAATGGAACCCTTTGTAAATGAGACAGATATTTATTTATACCTGTATATCTGAGACACTGGGTAATTGGAATACCTCTATAAGTGAAACGACATTGCAGGTCCCTTGATGTCTCACTTAACCAGGTTTCACTGTATTAGCATCACACCGCTGAAACTTGGTAGGTAGGTGTATCCTCTTTACCGCTTTCCGATTCAGGTACAAAATTAAAAAAAAAGATATTATATAAAATGATATATTATCCCATACATGAAACTAAAACAAAAAAATTTTTTTACTCAAACCTATACGTGTGGGGTGTCTATGGATAGGTCTTTCAAAATGACATTAAGGTTTCTAAAACCATTTTTTCTAAAAGTCTAACGTTTGAGATATAGACGCTTCCAAAGTGGTAAAATGGGCGTCCCCCCATCTAACTTTTGAACTAAGGAAGTGAAAATTTTGAAAAAAAATATGTAATGTAGATCTCAACATAAACTTTCAACGAAAATTGGTTTGAGCGAAATCGAACTTGCAGTTTTTGAGATATGGGCCATTCTCTACTAACTGGAAACTTGTCTATTGACAGTTGTCCTAACCTTATTTTTCTAAAAAATAGAAATATAATATGTTAAGTCGATAGATAGTTATAATATAAATACATATAAACAAGAAACCATTGTAATTTTCCCTTATTTGTCGAATTATAGGCAATTTTGTAAAAAAATGTGACAGAGGACTGTTTTGCCACCCAGAGGACTGTTTTTTCTACCCAGATAACAGTTTAAGTCAATGTTTATATGAATAAAACCACAATATTAGTTATTAAATGTAATCAAATAAATTATCTTCTTTATTAAATACTGTATCACATACAGAAATACTTATATTTATTAGGAAGAAATTGCGAGTTTAGCTCTCTAAGTAACAAATTAAAATATTTATAATCAAAATTAAGCTTAGGTACTAAGAATCAGCCTTGTTTACTTATCAATGCAGACTTATTTCTCAAAAACAGGTACAGGTATATTAAAATAATAAAATATTCGTTTCCCTTTTAGGGCAATATCTGGGTTTGGCAACTTCTTTAATACTTGGTCAAAGGACACATCAGAAACATCATTTTCATCGACTCTGAACGTGTGTCCTTTGTCATCACAAATTTTTAAGAAGGTTACTGTTAGTTCGCCTTCTTCCATGTCTATCTTATTAATTACTGCAGCATAACAATATTCAGTGTTTCTTACTAGAAATTTAACCAAGACGTAATCACCGATGGTGTAATTCTGTTGGTTAATTGAACTAGGTCCAGCTAGTGCAGCGTCGTCGTCGTTCATTGTGGGTTCCTGTGAGTTGTCCATGTTTTCATTTTCAGAGTCTGTGTAAATATCATCTACGTTAAGTTTTGTCTTGTTTTTGTACTGTAACGCTCCTAAATTAAAATGCTGGCACTCGTCTTCACAATTGCAACTTAAACTTTTCATTATGAGTTTAGCGCAACTTGGAGCTGATTCCAGAGGACTTCTTAATATTTCAGCCTTTATTTGATGTATTTTTAGAGTGCCATTAAAGCTTTTTAAATTAACTGTTTCATTTTGAAGGTCGTCTGTCAATTCTTGGATGGCTTTATCGTCGATTGTGAGCAAGGTAATTGCGGAACATCTTTGTTGAATGGCCTCTACAAATGATTCCAAGCTATCAATATCACCTCCTGTAGCAACGACGGCATCAGCGGTTCTTTTGCAGGTCGCTCCAATGCCATCAGGGGCACCTTTGCCATGGCCACTCTCTGAATAGTTCCACGTAAACTTCTTCACATTTAAAACCTCTTGTTGAAGCCTTGATGCCAGGATGTAAAACATCGTTTTGTTTCTGTATTGAGTAACGGGCCCGTCGCTGACGAAGTGGATAATCTTTATGTTAGGTGGGAGAGTTTTAAAGATTGGTCGCAAATGTGCCCATATAGCAGCTGGCGAATGTGTGAGATTTTTGGAAACGGTACAATAAGACTTGATAGAGTTTTTGGTATACACTACCACAGTATGAAGACTAAGCTGAAGTCTCGAACCTCCAAAATGAAATGCTTGTATTTCTTGACCGTATTTGGAACAATAGTTTTCAGAAAAATCCATATGAATGATAGCGTCTTCGTCGGTAAGGTTTTGTTTGTATTTCTTGATAGCATTGTATTGATGGGTAATGTTTCTCTCGTGTTGAAAATAGGCTTCCAAATCTTCGTGTAGTTCTGCAATTAGTTCTCGAGGGCGAACCGTAAACGTTTTCTTTAGATATTTGGTAACAGTTCGAGCATTCTTGGTCTTTGGGTCGTTGTAAGTTTGTTTTTCGGATATCCATTTTTTAAATTCAATAGGCTTGCTGTCATCAAACTCCCTGTAGTTAGGATTCTTGTTAATACAGCGTTGGCAGGTTCGTGACAAACATAGCTCGTCATAGCGATTACAACATGTCTTTTCAAGCAGTGCAGTGTGACTATTGTAAGTCAAAATTCTTCGTCTGTGCAATGCTGACAGTTTCAGATCGATGTTCGCGTTGTGGTAACTATGTCAATCTATGTCAATGCACTCAGTATTGCATCGTAGCAAGTTCAATATCCGAATTGGACAACACGCACGGACACGTGACACGAACTGTAATGTTTAGGTTAAGTGTTACGAATAAATGAGTTGGAATTAGATACTAGTGTTGGTCACTTGTTTTACCCATCCTCTACACGCAGTTAGGCCACACACACACGCACGCAGTTCCCACACTGGTGACCCCGACGTGATTGGCGAATCCACTCTTCACAGTTTGTGGCTGCAGCGACTACCAAGTTCCGTCAGAGCAGTACTAACCGTAAGCCAAGATCAGGCGTTGGACAACCTAGCCGCCATAGCTGACAAAATCATGGAAAACATAAGATTACAAGAAGTATCCGAAGTCGCAAGCATAAATTCATTTCCGATGAACGAGTTAATGTCGCAAATAAACAGATTATCCCTCGAGGTCGCCGAACTCAGAAGCAGCCGATACAATACACGTGGCCGTGGCCGAGGCCGCGGGCGTCCATATAGTTCAAGATTCCGTAGTCGTTCCCGCTCGAGGCAAGCAAGAGACCAGAACAATCCAAATTGGCTATGTTATTACCATCACCGGTTCAAAGGTCAAGCACAGAAATGCGAACAACCCTGCGCCTGGAAAAGCAAGTCGGAAAACTCTCAGTAGTGTTGACGGAGGCGGACGTCAGCGCTATACTTCCATCAAGCCGCCTATGCGTTACCGATCGAAAAAGTCGGTACCGTTTCCTAATCGATACAGGAGCAAACATATCCGTCATCCCGAGGACAAGAAGGTCATTGCCATCGTACGAGTACAAACTATATGCAGCCAACGGAAGCGAAATTAAAACATACGGCGAACGAACTCTTAACCTAGATTTCGGATTGCGTCGACCGTATCGATGGACATTTGTCATCGCTGACGTTAAACAACCAATAATAGGCGCTGATTTCTTAGAACGACATAATTTGTTAGTCGATATGCGACAGAAAAAGTTAATCGATGGGGTAACAGGATTATTGACATCTACAAGTATGACACAATCTGACATACCCACCTTGAAGACAATCAACGCTAAGATTCCGTTTGCCGACATACTATCAAAGTATCCAGATGTTACGAAGCCATTCTGCGCAAAGGAAACGCCAAAACATAATGTCGTCCACCAAATCATCACCGATGGTCATCCAGTCGTATCAAAGTGCCGCCAACTATCAGCAGACAAGTACAAGCTAGTTAAACAAGAGATAGAACACATGCTCGAAGCTGGAATCTGCAGGCCATCCAAAAGCCCATGGGCCAGTCCAATACACGTGACGAAGAAAAAAGACGGCGGTATCCGATTATGCGGTGATTATCGGAAGTTAAACGCAATAACCAAGCCAGACCGATACCCTATACCAAGGTTATTAGACTTCGCATACCTTTTACCAAAGAAGAACATATTCACCAAAATCGATCTCAAAAGGGCTTACAATCAAGTACCGGTTGAAGAAATAGAGAAGACAGCAATAATAACACCTTTTGGACTATTTGAATACCCCCGTATGCCTTTTGGACTTCGCAACGCCGGCCAAACCTTCATGAGATTCATAAATGACATCATGAGCGGACTGGATTACGTATTCTGTTTCGTAGACGATATTCTAATCGCATCAGAATTCCCAGAACTGCATCGGGAACACATAGACGAAGTTTTGAAGCGTTTGAATGACCATGGGATTACCATCAACATGGAAAAAAGCGTATTCGGCCAGAAAGAAGTCGATTTCTTAGGATACAGAATCACAGCAGAAGGCATAAGCCCGTTACCAATACGCGTCAAAGCCATTGACGAGTATCCATTACCAAAGACGGTACGAGATTTAAAACGATTTCTCGGCATGGTTAATTTCTATAGAACCAGCATACCACATGCAGCCGTATATCAAGCGCCATTGAATAAATACATGTGTGGAAATAATACGAGACAAAATAACAAGAATATCGAGTGGACCGAAGAGACAAGAGAAGCTTTCGATCAGTGCAAGAATAGTTTAAAAAAAGCTATTGCGCTGAGTCCTCCTGAACCAGATGCTCCACTATCACTAATGACAGACGCATCTCAATCATGCGTCGGTGCCGTTCTCCAACAATATATCAACAAACAATGGAAACCGATAGCATTTTTCTCGAAGCCTCTATCACAAGCACAACAAGGATACAGCACATACGACCGCGAGCTATTAGCGATCTACATGGCGATATCTCATTTCCAAAGCTACTGTGAAGGACACGAAGTTATTGTATATACAGATCATAAACCTCTATCGTTTATGTTTAAAAATAAACAAACAGTATCGAAAGAGAAAATATCACCTAGAAGGCTACGCCAATTGGATTATATTGCACAATTTACATCCGACATACGACACCTCTCCGGAGCTCAAAATCCAGTAGCTGACGCGCTATCTCGAGTATCACAAATAGATTTCCCCGATAAGATCGACTGGAATGAGTTCGCTGCGCAACAAACAGCTGATCCTGAAATGATGCAGCTCTTGCTGAATGACAGATTAAAGTGGAAGGAAATTAAATTGAGCGACAAACAAACGCTACATTGTGAAATATCGACGGACGAAGTGCGACCATATGTACCGAGTATATTTCGAAAACAAATATTCAGTACATTACACGATGTCACGCATCCAGGAATCAGAACTACTAGACAGCTAATTCAAAAACATTATTTTTGGCCCAACATGAACAGAGACGTGAGTCAATGGGCCAAAGAATGCATATCGTGCCAAAAGTCGAAGATTACCCGCCATAACAATGCACCGATTGCGCAATTCCCCGAGTCCGCCCGATTTGATCACGTGCATGTCGATATAGTCGGTCCGTTACCTATATCGAATAACAATAGATACATTATCACTTTCATTGACCGATTTACCCGCTGGCCTGAAGCAGTACCCGTACCAGAGGTCACAGCTGAGATCGTGGCTAAGACTTTCTACAACACTTGGATTTCAAGATTTGGATGTCCTGTCAGGATAACGACAGATCAAGGACGTCAATTTGAATCCAATCTTTTCACCACGCTATCTAAATTAATGGGAATCAAGAAAATAAGGACTACCAGCTACCACCCGCAGTCAAATGGATTAGTTGAACGATGGCACAGAACTATGAAGGCCGCTATTATGGCGCGAGGAAACACCAAAGATTGGTCACAGGAATTGCCAACCGTATTACTTGGACTACGAACGACTTTACGTCAAGGATGCGATGTGAGTCCAGCTCAAATGGTGTATGGTTCCAATGTCAGAATACCTGGAATTTTCTTCGATGAAAACAAGAAATGCAAGAATACCATCCCGGAATCTTTCGCCGACGAACTACAGCGCTCTATTCAAAATACTAAACCGATTCCAAGCAGTCATAATAACAAAGACAACATATTTGTGTACAAAGACATGAACACATGCAACTTTGTGTTTGTCAGAACAGATGCTGTAAGAAAGCCATTGATTGCACCGTATGAAGGTCCATATAAGGTATTGGAACGTCACGAAAAATATTTCAAGATACAATTACCTAATCGCATCGCAGTTGTTTCTATCGACCGATTAAAACCAGCGTACATAGTACACGATGTCGATGAACCCGAAAACGCACAATCTGCAGAAAATACACAATGCGAAAATACGCCAACAGCTGAGGGACACACGACACCGCATCGCGTGACCAAGTTCGGCAGAGTCAGCAAACCAGTTGTACGTTTTTCGTAATTGATTAATTATTTATAATAGATCATTATTCGTTTATCATCGATACAAGCAAGTCCACTGCAGAACCCAAAATCAAGATGGGAGGCTATTCATCTAAAGACGAGACGGTTATATCACAGGCCCAAGCAACGGCTAGTGGCGGATCAGCTTCGATATCCACCGAGATAACCAAGACCGACATCATTATGTGTTCGGTTTGTCTCATGTTTGTCATTGTGGCAGTGTACTTCACCTGCAAGAGATGTATGGCCCGAGGACGTAGGGCCGTAGCCAAAGAAATAGGGAAGATAGCGGAGGAGAGCGGAATCGCCATGACGCAGACTACAGCTCCTGCGACGCCAGCGACTCCGGCGACGCCTGCTGCGCGACCCATGCAAACGCAAGCCCAAATAAACCCCGCATTTATACCGTGAGAGTGTAGTGAAATGTTAATAAAACATTACAGTGCAGTGCCTAGTAGATAGTTACTTTTAGCAAATAGGTAGATCATTTAAATAATTTCAAACGTTTTGTCAATTACTTGAGTTAGCTTAATGATGTTTTATAAATTGTAATCAATTATTTTTGTAGAAACTATTTTTTTCTGTTTACATTTTCTGTATTTGTTTTTATTGTTTGATTCTTTTTTATTTGTTACTTGTTTCAAAGTTATTTACTTTCTTTTTAAATAATTATGCTAATTATTTTTAAAAGGAGGGGAGTATTGTGGTAACTATGTCAATCTATGTCAATGCACTCAGTATTGCATCGTAGCAAGTTCAATATCCGAATTGGACAACACGCACGGACACGTGACACGAACTGTAATGTTTAGGTTAAGTGTTACGAATAAATGAGTTGGAATTAGATACTAGTGTTGGTCACTTGTTTTACCCATCCTCTACACGCAGTTAGGCCACACACACACGCACGCAGTTCCCACACGTGCTTTATGCAGAGGCACGTGTCACGTTCGTTTACATTTGGTGTTATGACCCAGAAGGGACGTAGACGACAAAACGTTGTGTAGCTTATTTTAAAATGTTCAGCTTGAAACTTCTTGTATAAATTTGCGAGGCTATCCGATAGATATCTTTTTTGTTTTTTAACTCCTTTTCTGGTCAGGCATTCTCGTTTTCCTGCGCCAAGTCTGCTGTTGTCATCATTTTCATAGAAGATTCGTACAGTTTTTATGCAATCAGATGAAATTTTGTCTTTACGAGTCCGAAGCTTGGGTACTAAAACTGATTGACGTGCTGCCTTCTGAATTGTTTTGAAATTATAGTAGTTTTCTTTCAGCTGTGCATTCAACACTTCACCGAATAGCGCCTTTTTGACGACTTCTCTGCGAGTTACTGGCGAATCACACATTTTGATAAGTTTAGTGTTAGGTGTGTCTATATTTTCCTTTGTCTTAGCTTTTTCCAAACGTTCTAATCTTTTCCTATACTTCTCGGATTTTTTTTTGTAATACTCGATCTTTTTGTCTTTATCCTTTATAATTTTTTCACGTTTCTTTCTAGCATTACGCTTTCTCGCATTACTTGCATCACTTCGTGGAGTGGTCATAGGACTCATAGGTAGTATTGATGGAGAGACAGAACATTGAGGAGGAGGAGAACCCTCGGATTCGGGCGTATTTTGTCGTACAAAATTGTTTGTAATTTCTTTCAAAGCTTTTTTTTTTTGCGCGATAGGTAGCACAGTGCTTTCTCCACTCTTTAGTCACAGCTTTGTGTTCACGTCGACTCATATCTTTAACTAGCTGTCTTGTGCCTTTTTCCTTCTTCCTTTGGTAGTTTCGTCGTTCTTTTTCCTTCAATTGCTCTCTTTTTACAGGGTCATTTTTTAGCCGTTGATATCTTAACCTTTCAGCAATTCTTTTCTGCTCTTTTATTTCTTCTTTGGTTTTAGGTTTCTTCTTTGGTGGCATTGCGTCAATACTAAAACAATAAAATATACTTTCAAAATTGAATTTAAAACGGTAGGGTTTAAAAACAGGTAGTTATTAGGCACGTATTATTGTATATTTCAAAATACATAGTAATAGAAAACAAGACCTGAATAAGCGTGGCATGCCTTTGTAAGAAAGAAAGAGGCTATCGACAAGCAGTAGGTTAGTGCAGACTATAAGGAATATTAATAAAATACACGGACGTCAAATAAAACAGTCCTGTGTCACATTGAACAGTCCTCTGTGTTATAAATTTCCAGAGGACTGTTGCACAGAGGACTGTTATTTTTACGTAAAAATGTCATACCACGTATCAGTTTAAATATTACTTCATAACACTGAAACAGCTTTGAATTATCACACTGAGCAATTTTTTTGTTAAATAAATATAATTATAACACATAAAACACCGTAAAATAGACTTACCAGAGGAATGTTCACTCAACACTACATAGACGTGGCTACCACACAGACGCGGAGTTGTCACTGCGCAAAATGGCGGCGACTTGTTTAGCATGGCGACCGAGCAAACTTCACACTGTTAACGTTCGGTTTCAAGGGCAATGTAACCAGAATAGTCTTTAATATTTTTGTGGCGCGACATTCAAATTGTGACACAGGACTGTTCAAGAAATGTCTGGACAAAATTCGAACACTAGTTTTAAGTACTAAAAAATTATCTAAAATAATAATTGTTTTTTGTTTACATGCATAAAATATTCTTTATGATTTTATGGTGTTCAAAGATTTACTTTTTTAAATAGAACTTAGAAAAACCAAACCGAATCATACTCGATCCGGAATTAGGACATAACAGAGGACTGTTTTTAGTGGCCTTTAGACCGAATTTATGAAATGATTATGATTCTAAATATTGATTAAGCTTGACTCCTTGAATAACAGGTTTTATATTAAGTGTTTTAATAAATATACCTATGCATTAATATAGCTAAAGTAAAGAAAAAATGCTTGGACCATGATTTTCCTGTTAGTAGAGAAAGGCCCATATAGTACATTTTTATCAACCGCAAATATAACTTTGTCTTTCATACAAACACTATGAAAAACAAACTTATATTTGCGGTCAACAAAATATTGTGGTATTTTGGCTAAGTGGAAGTAAGAATCCCTAGTTCAGTTAAAGTTGGCACGGAACCCTCAGAGCGCGAGTCCGACTCGCACTTGGCCGGTTTTTTAGAAAAAATGCCGTTTTCTTGAAAACTTTAAATTTTCGCGGAACGTACATCCTTTCCTTCCTTTCCTTTGAGTAGCCCCTGGACCCCTCTATCGATGGTTTTCGTATGGACCACATGAAACCCGACACCGTGTATTTGTGAAATACCGTCTTTCATAAATAAAACTGTGAAAGCGACTTCGCGAGAACCGATTCATAGTTGGAATACATGATTTTCTGTGTGTGATTATTTATGACCCATACGAAAATGTAGACATATCACTCGCTTGATTTTGTTCAGCACATATTATACACTCAGTGACTCAATGATAGATTCTTGACATTGACTTATGCTTTGTTGTTTCTTTACCAGCATAGAGCGCATAATTTAATATATTAAATTATCGCATCGTGTCAATGGCTGCGAGAATGTTTGTAATCTCGCTGTTTACTTGAACGATCTTTTTCTCAGAAACGATTCAGTGATGGTGATGCTTGCCGGTCTAACGGTCGAAATAAATAACGAATTGATAAGAAAATTCATACTAGTCAATCAACAATTTTATAAATACCGACATCGTTGTGCATATTCATGTACTTTTTTCTTGCTACATATATGAATTGAAAATCTCATATTATTTTTAGTATATGCAGTTTAATCATACGTTTCGTGGACGCGCAAACAAGTACACTATTCGAACGCATATTTTTTTATTTTTCGCCTTTCGATGACTACTTCAAAAGTAATGAATTAACATGCTCAGTAACGATACTGACTCGATGATAAGATGCGCTCAATTATGAATCATGAGAATCGAAACATGTTCGGTTTTCTTATTTTTGCGGGGCATATCGTTACGACGGCAGAAGTTTAATAAGACTTTTCTATCTGCCTATTATCGACTATGCTCTGCACATACCACAAAGGACAAGGTTTGAAGCCTAAAGAAATTGAGAATGATATGGAACATTAAAAAAAATCATATGATTGCGTGTTTCTTGTATGTGATAAAAATGAGCTTGAATTCATAATTTAATCAATTTTTTTGTGAATCATTCTAAAAATAAATAATACTTTTTATTTTATTTTATTTTACATTTTTTGGAAGACTTACAGCTAGAAATAGATTAAATTAAAGTATAATTAAAACAAAGGCCACTTACATGTCTCCACTGGTAGATTTAAAGTATGACAGTAAAGTGCTTTATGTATAGTAAATAAACAAATTAAAACTAAAATTAGAAAATATGGCTTACTCATAAAAGCATAGGCAAGTTCAATTATCAAAAAAATCGTTACCTATACATACGTTTCTTAACCTGACTTACACTGGTACAGAACAAAACGAAGTCATAAGTGTAGACATTCGTTAAATAGAGTAGCTGCTCTAAGTAAATAAGAGTTCCGCCGGTAATTAGTGTTAACTATAGGAACGTGCAAAAGGTTGGGATTCCTTAAAGGTTTCCTTGGTGTGCAAAAACACAGCTTGCTTAACAGCTCAGGACAGTCTATCATACCGCTAGAAATCTTGTGAATGTAAGACAAATCTGCTATCTCTCTGCGCTTGTATAAAGGGAGAATATGATGTCTCCTGCATCGAGACAAGTAGTCTGTGTCGTATTTGCCAGTTCTATATTGGATGTATCTTAGAAACCGTTTTTGAATACTTTCTAATCTTGTGATATAAATGTTATAGTTAGGGTTCCAAACTTGTGATGCATACTCAAGGTGACTGCGTACGAATGCACAATAAAGAATTTTAAAAGTTTTGGCATTACTAAACTCTGCAGAAAGCCGCAGGACAAAACCTAGTGCCTTGGATGCCTTTTTGATTATCGAGTCAATATGTTCATCGAATAACAGCTTACTGTCGAAGGTGATCCCAAGATCTCGTATGCTTGTCACTCTTGTGATTGTAGTGTCTTTTAAGAGGTAGTAAAAATGTATTGGAACTAATTTTCTGGTACTTTTACTAACAAACCTGGCGTTTAGATACATTAAGATCCAACATGTTCTTCATACAATCCTCCTGAAATCAGTTTAAGTCTTCTTGTAAGTTAGATGCATCTTCTATTTGGTTGATGGGACAATGAATTTTCATGTCATCTGCATAAAGAAGGATTTTAGAATGAATAAAACATGCTGAAATATCGTTGATGAAGATGATAAACAGGAGTGGTCCAAGCAGAGAGCCCTGCGGCACTCCTGACGGGATTGGAACCATAGAAGACGTGTAACCATTAAGAACAACTGTCTGACATCTATCTTGCCCGTAGGCCGAGAACCACCTGGGCCCTGTTTAATAAACATTACAAATTGTAAATTGTAATTGTAAATTACAGGCTACAATTCTACAAGTTTCTGTTCAATAAAGAATACAACATACAAATTTACCATGGTGGAAAATCTACAAAATTGTAGAATTGTACCTAAAATTTTACAAGTTTCTGTTCAATAAACATTTTCTCTCTACAGGTAACAATTTACATATTTGTAGGGAAAACTGCTTTATTGAACGCATTATTGTAGTTACAAGTTTACATATTTTGTAAATTGTATTACAATTCCGACAGGTAGACTCGCCTTGTGTTAGAACTTTACAATAAATTTTGCCTCAACCTAACAAATAAAGAAAATTTGAATAAATATAAAGATAATAATACAGGGTGACTTGAAGATGGGTGCTAAGCTTGGAGGCGAAAGTAGTATAGACCATTTAGAACCATTTGAGCCTTGGTTGGTTGTCTTAGACGAAGTTTCACTATATTTTTTTATACTTATTATGTTTTTTTATAAAAAATCCTAAACTTTTACAATTAATTGCTAGTAATACCCAATTTTAATGGTAAGTAAAGTAAATACTCACTTATCATTAAAACTGGCCATTATGAAAAGTTTGTTTTTAATAAAAAAAATCTTTCCAATTTTTTATTTTTATATCGTAAGTAAGTTTTTTACTAAACCCACCGAATAAAATATCCTTGTTCTCATATAGAGACACAATAAACATTTTGTTACCATGCCCATGCCATGACTTTCGTTACGAATTAAACAAATAAAAAAGTACTTTTATAAATCAATGCCAGTAAATGTTCATGATTTATCAAATCAACCCCAACGAAATCTTACATTTTATGTAAATTGTAACTTACAACTACAAATTTGTAACTACAATATTGTCATCGAATTCTACAGGCGTTTTATACATATGTAAACGTTTATTAAACAGCATTTATAATTACAATATTTGTAAGGTTTTTTCTTGTAGATTTTTTACATATTTGTAAAGTTTATTAAACAGCACTTGTCAGAAATCTTAACAAATATGTAACTTATTTACAAATTTGTCGGATTGTAATGTTTATTAAACAAGGCCCTGAACAGATCACCGTGAACGCCCACCAATTGAAGCTTTTTAAGAAGTAGTTCATGATTAATTCGATCGAAGGCTTTACTGTAGTCGGTGTACACAACATCTACCTGCGAGGGTCTTGAGATATGTTCCGATATAAAATCACTACCTAAAATGAGGTTTAAGGTTGTCGATTTTCCCTTTAGAAAACCATGTTGGGCATCGTCAAAGGTATGGTTTAATGAAGTGCTAAGTTGACTATAAACTATTTTCCCTAATATTTTGGAAAAGATACACAGTTTGGAGATAGGACGGTAATTCAATTTTTCAATGACATTTTTAGGACCTTTCTTATGTATAGGACTAATAAAACCTTGTTTCCAAATAACCGGTAGCTCCCCAAGGCTTAGCGAACGCCTAAATAAAAAAAGTAAGTGGGACAACAAGACTTTTTGCACACTGCATAATAAATGAAGGTGGTATAAGATCAGGACCGGCTGATTTATTTACATCGAGACCTTTCAATATGGTCAATACGTACGATTCACGCACCTCAATTGAACCTATATCTACCATTGAATGAAGGGTGCTTGTATCAATACGTTCACGAATGCAACGTGTTGATGATGGAATATATAACTTAATAAGCAGAGTTAATAATCTGACAAATCAAATGGATGGATATTACTGTTCTTCGATACATGACATTTAAGCATGCTTATGTTTGTGAATTTGCATTTTGCTAACTATAGTACATCGTACGACCTTGTGTGTCAATATCGATGACCATTTTTTGACCATTTTTGACCGAATCAACGATCAGATTGATATCAAACACGCAATCTATTATTCGTGTATATCTTCGAATCATGTGTTTCATTAAACAATCCTATGTTTCTCTTATCTATAGAAGGATACACACACACACACACACACACACACACATACCAGTACAACGGTTGCCTTAACACCACTGCATTAATTAGTCTAAATAAATAGCAACTACATTAAGCATTCATTCATTCACTACTTCCAGCCTTCCTTCGGGCTTGCACGTTGGCCGCTCCAACACGCGACAAGTGGCTGAAAGGCGCTTCAGTGACGTGCAAGCGTTCCTCACGTCACTGTTCAACCTGGCTGACGAGATCGCGCACTCGGATCTCGTGTACACGTTCTTCCATCCGCTGCTGAGGGACCAGCAGGATGTTGAGCCTCAGAGGATGAAGAATAGAGGTGACTTATGATTATCTATTGGTTGACAGTCTTTGCAAATCTTCTTGAAAAAAAATCTTATAAAATTAAAAAAATAAAGCGTTTTGTTACATTTTAAACCTTGTTTATTGTAAAAACTAAATATGCCGGTACCATCCGTTCAGATTGCTTTGAAAGGGATGCAGACGTAGATTTTGTTTGCTTTATTATAGAAACTAGAAAAAGATTCGTCTCATCTATCATAATTTAGCCGTAACTATTATTTGAGTGAAGTGAATGACTGTTACTTGTTAGACATGATACACTCTCTGCCGCATCACTCACCATCAAGCGAGATCGTGATCAAATGTGCGCTCATATCTAAAAAATAACCAAGTCCACGTGTCTATTCCCAAGGTGAATCGACAGAAGCGGAGAGCAGCGGGTCGGGGTCCCTCAAGCTGTCGGTGCAGTACGCGGGCGGCATACTGTCGGTGCTGATCCTGCACGCGCAGTCGCTGGCCGTCACGCCGCAGGGCTTGCCTCCCAATCCTTATGTCAAGGTATACCAATGAACCCGTCATACCATTGAGAACCATTCTTCACAAAGGTCTTGTGATATCTTTGTGAAAAGCATAATAAACAGTCGATAAAGTGTACATCTGTACAAATGCAAACGCTCCGAAGTGAAACGAAATTTCGCTGTACGCTCGCTCTGTCGCTAAGACAAACAGACGATGCCTCTCTTTTAACGTATGTTAGAAAAATTTAACTTTTGTTAGGACTTTTGTCTATCTATTCCTTCTGCGACAAAGCTTTAGGCATATTGTCTACGTAGACCGCTCGTCATGCGTACGAAAGTAGAAGGAGCAGAAATCGTTTATCCGTCTGTGACGGATTCGTGTACTACTCAAGCTTTTTATACTACAACTATTGAATCACGAGAAATTATAACACTTTTCAGAGTTAAGCTTTACATTGAACATACTAATGATTGGATTGTTCACTCGTTTTCAGGTATACTTAGTCCCGGACCCAACCAAAGAGACGAAGCGGAAGACGCGCGTTCTAAAACGCAACTCGCATCCATCCTTCATGGAAATGCTTGAATACCGTCTGCCCATAGAGGTCGTCAAGAACAGAAGTCTTCAAGCAACGGTCTGGCATTACGACTCGCTGCAAGAGAACCAGTTCCTAGGCGGAGTGGTCATACCCCTTAATTCTTTGCCGTTGAGAGAAGAAACGGTCGCCTGGTATCCTTTGGAGTACATACCTCGGTAGCTAGTACTCGCCCGCTCCGCTATCTGGAGGACGGATCTACCCACGTGAGCGGGCACGGGCGTAACTAGAAAGCTTCACTGTTTATACCGCTAGAGGGCTTGCGAAACCATAGACAGAAGTTTACAGTTTTATAAGTTGTCATTTGTTCACATTTAACAAACAAAATCCTACTCGTCATCCTATTGAACATTTTATAGTTGTTGTGCTCTTGTTTTGTTGGGGAAAAAATTTTTTTACCTGACTCTATGGTTTCTGATGTAACCTAGCGACATCTGCAGTAAGCTTTGCGTAATGTTCCATATACATTTATTCGGTCCCGAATATCGATGGTATACACTTGTTTCGTTTAGTTACGCCTTGAGCGCACCGCTTCAGTTTGTTTTACGTACAATTATCACAAAATGTACTGTGAATGGTCTGTTACTTCTAAATGAAATAGCTCAAACTCTTTGTATGTACCGGCTTGATACGATTCACAGCATTTTATGCGTCAAGTCAAAATGGTTGCACAATGCGCTTAATTAAAAAGTTTAATGTAGTGCCAAATGAATTTCAAAATTGATAGTGACTTAACCAAATCATTGTCAATAAACGGCTGCCCAGAAAAAAAAAACATCGCCGGATAAAAATTGAAAGACTACGAAGTAAAAGTCTGAGCATATCACTTTTCTACTTATATTAAGTGTGGTGTATCACTGATAATATCCTTTACAATTAAATATATTCGTAATCAAATAAAATTGCAACAAAAAAAACTTACTACGTAACATCGTATGCTTGATATATTGATTTCTATCGGCTTAATCGTTATTTACATTCCTATTTAAATGAACTATTTTTGTATTATTTTATCGTATTATTGTCGATTTGTGGTGCTTAGGTCAGTGTAGCCGTTTGCGTAGATTATTTACACTGATTAGCTAGAATTAGCGCTCATTTAAGATCTGAATGAAATGTCACGCCTTTCGTTTGAGGTGTGTGTGTGTGTTATTGTCATACACATGATATGCGCGGAAATGACATGCATTTGTGTCTGTGTTGCCAACATCAATTTTATTGGAAACTATATTATTTTTAGATTCACTATTTATTGAAAATCATGATAACAATATTAATATTTATTTTGTACAATAATATTTATATTAATTTAGATGAAATCACTATATTAATTTTGAATATCATTTTCAAAGTATTATACTGAGTTTTCGTAGAATCAATGAAGTATTTATTATCGTGTGCTTATAATTATCGCGACAAATATACGAGTTTCGTGTCAATATCAACCCGATGTGAGCAACATCGAATATCTATAAATGGCTTCCAATATTTGCTCAAACCGAAGTCGAGAGCAAACTAGTTCACTTAAGAGCTTTTAGTGATTTTCGACTGAATTGATAACCACTGTATATAGTATGTACTTTAGATAGTTTTATACGAATGTAGTTGAATATTTGCGAAACGAAACATAATAAGTAGTTGTTGTTTTGCATACTGTAATGAAATTTCAAATAAAATGCTCGAAATGTGTGATTGATTTTTATTTGTCAGAGGGTAATGTCTTCGTCGGGGGCTACGCGGAGTAGGTATGTGTTGTGGGCGAGGGTTCTGTCCTTGAGGGCGCCGCGGCCTTTGTAGTATGGCGGAGCGCCGCTGGTGGGGAGGTAGTATATGCCTGGTTTCTTGAAGTCCGTCTTGGGGCCTAACAGGTTGGTTGTGAGGTTCCGTCGATAGCAGTCACCGCGGCGAGCCTGGTGTAAGGAGTCGCAGCGGACGGCAACGAAGAGTTCTGGGTTCATGAACGCTTTTATCCAGTAGAAGGCTGAACGTGTATGGCTGCATTACACGAGGCAGGGGAGGAGGAATTCCTTCTTTATGGCGTGCTGGTATTCCCCTAAAAAAGCCTTTGATAAACCTATAAAAAACCTTAAATAGCCACGTTTGTGGAAATCAGTAAATAGAGATCGGGAAATCTAAGTTAGAAGTTATCGTAAGTTGATGAATTGAGATTCAGATTCTTACTGGCGTAGTTGAGATCCAGATTCATATTGGTGTAGCTGAGATTTAGGCACGTAGGCACTGGTACTCGATTATAAACCTTACCTCCGTTATCATAAAAGTCGACATGGCCCAAAGGGTCTGCTATTCCGAAGCCATCGATGTTGGTGTGGAGGACGTCCACCTTCCTCGCCACGCGATGGTTGAGGCGTCGCGAGTATGGCAGGTTGCGGAAACAATACCTTTCTTATTTATAAAGTCCTTTAGAGCCTTAATTCAAATGAACATCAATGCGAAGTTTTTTACATTTATTCTTTTCAAGAAAAGACAGCCAACCAATAGATAATCATAACCACAGATAATATAATACTACTAGTCATAACCCACCTCTATTCTTCATCCTCTGAGGCTCAACATCCTGCTGGTCCCTCAGCAGCGGATGGAAGAAGGTGTACACGAGATCCGAGTGCGCGATCTCGTCAGCCAGGTTGAACATTGACGTGAGGAACGCTTGCACGTCACTGAAGCGCCTTTCAGCCACTTGGCGCGTGTTGGAGCGGCCAACGTGCAAGCCTGAAGGAAGGCTGGAAGTAGTGAATGAATGAATGATTAATGTAAGTAGTTGCTATTTATTTAGAATGCGTATAAATATTAGTGGGTGGATTAGATGAGGGAGAATTACTTAGAATGAGACATAGGATTGTTTAATGAAACACATGATACAGCGAAAATATAGCATGAGCACGGAAGAATAAAATCTACAGCGGCCACAGCAGTATCGTTATCTTATTTTTTTTTATGAATGTAGTCGTCACTTTTTGTTCTCGAACATGTGATTATATTTTTGTTTTAAACCGTCTGTTTCGTAGATACTGATTCGTAGTACACATAAAAGTTGTTGATATCAATGAACCTGAAGTATCTTAGTATTTTTTTTGCTATCATTAGCATCGATGTAAGTTAAGCTCTTATCAATAATCATAGAATCTAATTTCGATAACACTATCAAAATCTGCGATTTAGAACAGTGGTTTATCTCAAAATAAATGACTAAATAATTGAAAATTAAAACAATCGGTTTTCATCAGCCGGCACCAACTCACTTGATTAGTTCGAATAATTTTGTTGGTAAAAGATAAGATTGCGCTAATTAAACATGAAAATATGGAATACCTTAGTCGGACACTTATCACTATCTAATCTTTCCGAGCAGGTATCGGTACAAACATTAATGAGCGAAACCACTATTGTCAACACGAATACTAATATTTATTTACATGTGGGAAGTGAAATAATACAATGGCAGTGATTAAAAATCCCACGGAGCGTAAGTACGATTGCTTAGCCGGATCGACATATTGCTTGGCTCATACATAGTGCTTGATTTGCATTGACTGTTATTTTTACTTGCAGTTGACAACCCTGTAAAATACGTTGCGACTTTGGCGTTTTTCTGTTGCGTCTCGTGCATGGTACTGATGCTAAAGTTTCGTGGATTCAGGGCCTCTATGAACCTGAGCTCATGGAGGAAGAAGGAAAATGAAATAGAGCCTTCTCTGTCAATGACAGGGGCCTACAGAATACACAGAGATGAATTTTATGGTAAGTAGGTCGTTTTTACACTCTTTTACAATGATAAATTACCAACAAATATTGCCTCCTGAATGACGTGTCATCATATGATGAGAATACTAATTGGATTTTAACAAGATACTTGATAGAAACAATAATTTGAAGGTTACAATGGCGCTTTGTATTCATCAATTCAAATACACACCAAAGTCTTTGAAATATTCCATTTTATCAATTTAATCTTTGTAGTATTAGATAATGGTGTATAACAGTCACATTTTCTTCAATTCTGCTTTATTATATTAACATAAAATTATCGCATTTTAATTCCAGGTAATGGAAATATCGCCGAACCACCCAAAAAACTAACACCATCAATGGTGAAACTACCGCCAAGTTCACAGCCAGGTGTTAATTTACGGCCTACAAAAAGTACAAGCGATCTCACGCAGCCAAAAATCCTACCTGCACATCTAAACCGAAGTAGCAACGACGTTTCTCTAGACCCCCGCGGCCGAACGACGTCCAATAGAGAGGAGAATCCTCCGCCAACGAGGCCGAACAGGAAAGAAAAAAATCAGGAGAAGGAACAAAAGAAGATCGAGAAGCAAAAACTGGCCGATCAGAAGGCTAGAGAGAAGGCAGAGGCGCAGGAGCAAGCGAGGAAGGATAAAATAAGGAGAGAGCAAGAGAAGAGGGCAGCGCAAGCGCAGGCTAAAGCTGCGAAAGCGTACAAGAAGAAAGCGCCACCCATTCCTCAAGCGCCAGCGGCACCTTTACCACCGACTACACCCCATACTCTATTGGCTAATCCGTTAGCTATGAATCCGGCGTACTCCACAAATACATTGGAAAGTTCTATCAGCCGAACGAGTGGGCCACCGCCGTATGCTGATATCGCTGAGCCAGAAGACACAAAAACAACGTCTGGTTATAGTAATCCAGAGAACGTGATAAATACAGCGACCGGTAATAGTAATCCCGGTAACGTGAGTTTCAGCAAGCCCATAGACAATCCTAGCTGGGACTTGATATCGCAGCACCGGCAGCAAATCAGCAGGCCAGCTACGTCAGCCGTGCAAAAAGGCGCGCGGAAAAACATGGTACTGGACTTGCAGTACAAATTGGGCAATGACGATGAGAACAATACGGACGCGTAATAGTTTTTATTGAATTTAATTTAAATGTCAGATTTTTATGTAGTCAGTGTTATTTTTGTAAGAACATTAGTTTTAAAGTGTGGCTGCTATTTTTGTGATGTGAATAAGTGTATTTGAATAAAATACTAAATCAACCAAAAATAGTAATATTATTAACATAGTGGGAATTTTGACGGATGCAATTTTAAAAGAATTGACCCCCTTACTAATTATTCATTACAAACTATCATATGGCATTATTAGGTGGTGATCGGCGGTTACCTGAATTCAGCGTCATCTCTCCTTGTCTGCTCAGTCGTCCAGCCTTATTTAGATCTCGGCCGCAACGTCATCGTCGTGGAAATCTTTCCTGTTCTCTTGCGCACGGATCCTTTGTGAGTATCATGATAATCGTATTTTGAATTAGATTAAGTACACCCCCTACTTGAACATCTCTTTGACTGTTGAAAAAGTTTGACATGCGTACCTAATATGGCGTTCGGTGGAAATAATATCAGCTGTTGAATCATGATCATGGTGATCCTATTTCTGAAGACACTGAAGTTAACATAAAGTGTACCACCTCGTCATCTGAGTAAAACGACCTTAAATAATCAATATTTACGTACATATGTTTAATACAGTGGAACGATGGATATCAGAGCGTTACTAGTTATATGGTCGCAAATATCTTGTACGCACGATTTGCCACTAGACGGAGAAACGGACGTGGAAATCATTACACGCACAAGTTATACAGCCAATTACATTTAAATCATTGTAATGCAAGGGATTTGTTTAGGATTATACGCTACGCAGATTTGAGGGTCACCACACGTTCTTACGCATTTAACTCTAAAAGAAACATACAGGGTGATCTGTAAACACATGCTAAAAATATGACTGATTGAGGTAAATATGAGCAGTTTATATGTATGGAGCGTCAGAATAAGTATTATCAAACATTTTTATCAGGACCCCATAAATCAGGTTTTGGCAATTGCTGAAAGGGGAAGAATATGATCCTTTAAAAACAATAACCCCTCCCATAACTTTACAGAGCTTGCCTTTGGTGAGCTCATAGGGGAGTACCTCGCAGCCCTCACGGATCACGGCCTCAGTGCTAATCGTCTGGAGCTGTTAGGGGCTAGTTTGGGCGCCCCCATTTCCTCGTACGCTGCTGAGAGGTTCTGGGAGATAACTGAGACGAAGCTAGCCATGTCGTCATGTAGATAGATAGCCTAACAATCTCTTCAATCACTCTAAAAGAGTTGACAGTAAACATACCACTATACCTCGTAGTGTATGTACAGTACAATACAGTATGTGCAGTACGCGGGCGGCATACTGTCGGTGCTGTTCCTGCACGCGCAGTCGCTGGCCTTTACGCCGCAGGGCTTGCCGCCCAACCCCTATGTCAAATTAGGTATACCAATGAAGCCGTCATACCAACGACCATTGAGAAACATTCTTCACAAAAAGTCTTGTGTTATCTTATTAAATTGCATAATAAACAACAAATGTACAAATGCAAACGCTCCGAAGTGAAACGAAATTTCACTGAACGCTCGCTCTGTCGCTAAGACTAACAGACGATGCCTCTCTTTATACGTATGTTAGAAAAAAAATAACTTTTGTAAGGGCTTTTGTCTATCTATTCCTTCTGCGACAAAGCTTTAGGCATATTTTGTCTACATAGACCGCTCGTCATGCGTACGAAAGCAGGAGGAGCAGAAATCGTTTACCCGTCTGTGACGGATTTGTGTGCTACTCAAGCTTTGTATACTACTACTGCATACTGTAATGAAATTTCAAATAAAATGCTCGAAATGTGTGATTGATTTTTATTTGTCAGAGGGTAATGTCTTCGTCGGGGGCTACGCGGAGTAGGTATGTGTTGTGGGCGAGGGTTCTGTCCTTGAGGGCGCCGCGGCCTTTGTAGTATGGCGGAGCGCCGCTGGTGGGGAGGTAGTATATGCCTGGTTTCTTGAAGTCCGTCTTGGGGCCTAACAGGTTGGTTGTGAGGTTCCGTCGATAGCAGTCACCGCGGCGAGCCTGGTGTAAGGAGTCGCAGCGGACGGCAACGAAGGATTCTGGGTTCATGAACGCTTTTATCCAGTAGAAAGCTGAACGTGTGTGGCTGCAGTACACGAGGCAGGGGAGGAGGAATTCCTTCTTTATGGCGTGCTGGTATTCCCCTAAAACAACCTTTTTTTTTAAATAAAATAAACTGGCAATGTTGGTTTAAGAATGCTGACAATAATGTGCCTAAATAGCCACGTTTGTGGAAATCAGGAAATAGAGATCGGGAAATCTAAGTTAGAAGTTATCTTAAGTTGATGAATTAAGATTCAGATTCTTACTGGCGTAGTTGAAATCCAGATTCATATTGGTGTAGCTGAGATTTAGGCACGTAGGCACTGGTACTCGATTATAAACCTTACCTCCGTTAGCATAAAAGTCGACATGGCCCAAAGGGTCTGCTATTCCGAAGCCATCGATGTTGGTGTGGAGGACGTCCACCTTCCTCGCCACGCGATGGTTGAGGCGTCGCGAGTATGGCAGGTTGCGGAAACACGGCCCGGCTGGATCTAGGGCTGCGAGATGAAAAATACCTTTCTTATTTATAAAGTCGTTTAGAGCCTTAAAGGTTAACTACCTACCATAACCTTAACATTCGCATCGAGCGTGTTACGCATCGAGCATGTTATGCTGTGTTCTAAAATCGGCGTAACATGCTCGTCCAAACCCTGTACAAAACCGCGTAACAGTCAAAGGATTCGTCAAAGAACAGGTGGGTAGAGCACCCAAAGTGAGCAACAAGCGGCTCGTTGCTCGCTGGTTTCTCCGTAACACGACGTACTGCCTGCACGAGTGCTCCTGTGTAATATGTTACATTATACATCGTAACGTTGGTCAGTACCTTCCTTTAGACGTATTTCCTCACTAGCGTCATGCATGTGATTTATCTACCTAAAATTATTTAACACCAACCTACATTAGTATTATTATGTATTTAGTATATTGTAGTGTATAACTCTTTTAGAGTGATTGAAGAGATTGTTAGGTATTATATATATATATATTGTCAGGTAGATAGTACCTGACAACCTGGCCAGCTTCGTCCCAGTTATCTCCCAGAACCTCTCAGCAGCGTATGAGGAAATGTGGGCGCCCAAGCTAGCCCCTAACAGCTCCAGACGATTAGCACTGAGGCCGTGATCCGTGAGGGCTGCGAGGTACTCCCCTATGAGCTCACCAAAGGGTCTTGTGACGCGGGCAGCTCTGTAAAGTTATGGAAGAGGTTTAAGTTTTTTAAGGATCAATTTCTTCCTCTTTCAGCAATTGCCAGTAAGAAGGACAATTGGATCATGAATACATGATTTATGGGGTCCTGATAAAAATGATTGATAAGATTTATTCAGACGCTCCATACATAGAAACTGCTCATATTTACCTCAATCAATCATATTTTTAGCATGTGTTTACATATCACCCTGTATGTTTCTTTTAGAGTTAAATGCGTAAAAACGTGTGGTGACCCTCAAATCTGTGTAGCGTATAATCCTAAACAAATTCCTTGCATCACAATGATTTAAATGTAATTAGCTGTATAACTTGTGCGTGTAATGATTTCCACGTCCGTTCCTCCGTCTAGTGGCAAATCGTGCGTACAAGATATTTGCGACCATATCGTCGGTCGAATCACGAAAAGGCGAAACTGATTTATATCAATTTTACAGGAGCGACATTTAAAGAAAATGCGGGTGACATTAGCGCATATATATTTACTATAGTTAAACAAGATATAAGAACCTCAATTTATAGCAAATTTAATACCATAAGTTTTCTTATATTTTAATTTCCCATACTTTTATTAGATTAAGAGTAATTAAGTTTTTTTTCACAAAAGATCCATTTACGCCTGTTCGTGATGTAACAATTTAAAAGTTTTATCAGTTAAGCCAATACGATTGAAGTTAACTAAAACAAAATACAGGTTGGGATAATTAATTTATTATTAAGAATTCAAATTTTTTTAGCGATATGACAAAAGTAATCATGGGGCAGTGATTTATATAAGTGCATATGCTCTTGGTTTCTTATTATTGGTGTATCTCCGCTACATATTGATAAAATATCCTATTTTTTTTCTTTTGTGATGCTTTTATTACTGGGCGATATGTCGACATGCTCAATTTCACTTCTAAAATGATGAAAATTTTGTCTTTTTACGGTTAACGGTCGATATTTTTTATAAATTTGGGTTGTTTTAAAAAATAACGTTCCAGGTTTATTTTTAGAACTCTGAATTCCATCGTGTCGGTCCATTTTACAGAATCACCTGTTAGATCGTCTTTTCGCACTGAAGGAGTTTGATTTTCTGTGAAAAATCTTTAAAATTTAAGAAGTCATTGTAGTTGTATTCCTTAACATTATAAGGATCTTTACGTGCAAGTCTTATAGTAAAAATAAGTAAAGTTAGCCTGTAAGCATCCCACTGCTGGGCAAAGGCCTTACCTCAAATGTGAGGAAGTATGAGCCATACTCCACCACGCGGGCTCAGTGCGGATTGGCGGAGGGGTGTTTGCAAGGCAAGCGACCAACCTTGCGGTCAGATTTTATCAAGCCACCCATAGGGCCTCTGACTAGGCTTAACGACTAATATAAAAAGTCATAAAAGTCGTTTATTTTTGCATATAGACCCACTGGGGGCACTTATACACGTCTCAATATAGACCCTACCACAGCTTCGGGACAATTGTGGGCTAGTGCTGAGAAGAAGCTGCGCAAGAAACTCAGTCACTATTGTCAATGCCTCTTTTCAAAAGTTTTACAATGTTTGTGGTGATCATGCAAGTCCATACATTATCATCTTTTAAATAATCATTTACTTTATAATACCCTTTCGTCATTAGGGTTTCTTTAATAACAATTTTAAATTTAGTAATCGGTAAGTCAACAATGTATTCTGGTAGTTTATTGAAAAATTTTATACATTTCCCCATGAAAGAATTACCAACCTTTCGAAGCCTGAATTGTGGAATAGCAAGCTTATCCTTATTCCTAGTATTATATTTGTGTATATCACTTTTTTCGTAAATGAATCTAAATTTTTGCGTACATACATTAAATTTTCATATACTGAGAGGCTACAGTTAATATTCTAATTTCTCGAAACACCTGTTTTAAGGAATCTTGAGGTTTTAGACTATAAATAGCACGCAAGGCCCTTTTTTTAGGGTTCCGTAGCCGAATGGCAAAAAACGGAACCCTTATAGTTTCGTCAAGTCTGTCTGTCTGTCTGTCTGTCTGTCTGTCTGTCTGTCTGTCTGTCTGTCTGTCTGTCTGTCTGTCTGTCTGTCCGTCCGTATGTCACAGCCACTTTATTCGGAAACTATTAGCATCACATAGCTGAAACTTGGTAGGTAGATGTATTTTGTTCACCGCTTTCCGATTCAGATACAAAAAGTAAGAAAAATCAATATTTAAGGGGGGGCTCCCATACATGAAACTAAAATCTAAAATTTTTTTTTACTCAAACCTATGCGTGTGGGGTGTTTATGGATAGGTCTTTTAAAATGATGTTGAGGTTTCTAAAACCATTTTTTCTAAAAGTGTAAGGTTTGAGATATAGACGCTTCCAAAGTGGTAAAATGGGCGTCCCCCCCCATCTAACTTTTGAACTAAGAAAGTGAAAATTTTGAAAAAAATATATGATGTAGATCTCAACAAAAACTTGCAACGAAAATTGGTTTGAAGGAGATCGAACCAGTAGTTTTTGAGATATTGCACATTTTTATCAACCGCAAATATAACTTTGTCTTTCATACAAACACTATGAAAAACAAAGTTATTTTTGGTGTCGCAATATATTGTGATGTTTTCGTTAAGTGAAAGTAACTGGACCCTGAATTCAGTTAAGGGTGGCACGGAACCCTCAGTGCGCGGGTCCGACACGCACTTAACCGGTTTTTAATACAAAAATTGATTCTATATCAGCAGCTGAGCCCCACAATAAAATTCCGTAGGACATCAAGCTATGGAAATAACTAAAATAAACTAACCTAGCTGTTTCTACATCAGTCAAACGCCTAATCTTCCTTACAGCAAAAGCAACCGAGCTTAGTTTCCTTGACAAGGTCTGTATATGAGGACCCCATTGTAGTTTGGAGTCTAAAGTGATACCCAAGAATGTTGTGGAGTCAATGGTATCAAGGGATTTGTCTTTGATCTTAACCTGAGTTGGTGCCTGTCGGACATTAGGCATCGTAAACTTAACGCATTTTGTTTTACTTCCATTAAGAAGTAGGTTATTAACAGTAAACCAATGTAGTACTTGTGAAAGAGTATTGTTTACATCGTCAAAATTACCTTTACCTCTTGGAATTTTAAATATCAACGAAGTATCATCTGCAAACAATACTATGTCACAAAGATTCCCTACAAAGTGCGGGAGGTCATTTATATATATTAAAAATAAGAGAGGTCCCAATATAGATCCCTGTGGCACACCCATTGTTAGAGGTGCCCCAGAAGACTCAGTTCCATTAACACATACTTTTTGCGTTCTACCTGAGAGATAGGAATTAATTAAGCTTAATGAGTTCAATGATATTTGATATATATTATTATTATATATACACCGTGCTTTTTTAACCGTCTTACAGCCGAAGGCCACTTAAAGTATCCAATAACTACATGTCATTCGTTAAATAAAACTTGGTTATTATTAAGATTTCAAAGCCTAAGACATTAAAGAAGATATCAGCACAATTTAGTACGAAACATCCTGTAACGAGCACTACGCGCGGGTCATTCACTCGGCTGTCTAGCACTACTGACCTTATTTTACGCGCGAATAGAAAGGGGCGAGGCGGTGGGCGTCACAAAGGATTGCGCTAGCGCATGATTGGTTAGAGATCCACGTGGACTGTCTTAGATTGGCTACGGGGCGGAACGCGTGAAGGCGGCAAGGTCAAGGAATGCATTGTTGAAAATGTAAACATTATGAACAGGATGATACATTACGTAACATTACTATTAGATATTTTTTACACCAAAATTATGTGGAGTGTAATAAAAAAAATAACATGTCCTAGAGGTTTATTAAGATGGTTACATTACGTGGGCTTCGGGTGTAAGACGGTTAAAAGAGCACGGTGTATATATTGTTATATGATGATATTTTTTTCAATAATGTTACATGATCGACACAATCAAATGCTTTGGATAGATCACAGAAGGTATCCAAAGCATCATGCCTATTATCATACGCATCAAACACATGTGTTAAGAGAGCAACTCCTGCATCTGTAGTGCTTCTACCTTTAGTAAAACCAAATTGTTTATTATGCAATAACTTGTTTAATGAAAAGTGTGCTAAAAGTTGATTGAATATAACTTTTTCAAATATTTTACTCAGGACTGGCAGAATTGATATTGGCCTGAAGTTAAGATAAAATAAGAACTTAATACACACTTAAAATAAATTTTCCTCAAAAACAACATATCACACTAGTTTTTGTAACCTCTTAAAAACTTAACTGGTTTACCACTTAATTGGTAACAAACTGCTTACTTAACTTATAAGATGCAACTCCAGAAACACAAAAAACACTTCTTTTGTCTTAAAACGCTGTTTTGCAATTTATAACGATCATTTTTAACCAGTAACAATAACGAACAACATAATGCACTTTCTGTCAGGTTTTAGATGAATAGACATATCTGATTGTTTTAGACGATAGTTGATCAAAAATTTTTTTCATTTCACGAAAAGTCGTAACTTCATTCGTCTTTTCGTGACGAAAAATTGAAGTATTGAAAATGCATTTCGGGCCCTTCTTTACTGTCAATACTGACGTCATGACTAAGAATTCAGATACGTTCTTTTGTGACGATATAAAATGCAGATTTTTAAATAACATGGCGTATTCAACTCAATATTACCATTTTGTTAGATACGCCTCTTCGTGATTCGACCGACGATATAACTAGTAACGCTCTGATATTCATCGTTCCACTGTATTGATCTTATGTACGTAAATATTGATTATTCAAGGTCGTTATACTCAGATGACGAGGTGGTACACATCATGTTATAATAAGTTCTTTTTATTTTAGTGTCTTGAGAAATAGGATCACCTGTCACCATGATTCAACAGCTGAGATTCTTTCAACCGAACGCCATTTTACGCATGTCAAACTTGTTCAACAGTCAAAGAAATGTCCAATACAGGGTGTAGGTACTTAATTAATCTAATTGATGATACGATTATCATGATACTCACAGAGGATATGTGCGCAAGAGCATAGGAAAGATTTCCACGACGATGACGTTGCGGCCGAGATCTAAATAAGGCTGGACGACTGAGCGGACAAGGAGAGATGACGCTGAATTCAGGTAACCACCGATCACCACCTAATAATGCCATATGTTAGTTATCCATAATTGGTAAGGGGTCAATTCTCTTAAATTCGCATACCCCAAAAGTTTACAATGTTAACAATATTGCTAATAGTTACTGCTAAATAACAGGCTGAAATGCAAATACTGTATATAGGTGGTACTCCCTAACTTATCTTACCTAAGTGCAGTTTACATAATTATGAGTAATATACCATTCTTCTTATCTAAAATACAACAGTATCTTGTTTCATATAAGTTATTTACTATTGGTACTGCAGGTAGAGCAATATGATAGACAATTGATATGGAGGAGGTTGCATGCTTGGTGCGTCTTTTTGCATAACGTATAATCACCTGTGTCTTCCTCTTGCTCAGATCCACATGTGCCGCAGTGCATTCGGCGCCGGCCGCGCTGATGCTGCAAGTCTTCTCGGCAGTGAGGCTGGACAGCAACCCCTTTGACGGTCGTATCACCACCACGGACTGCTGCCTTGTGGTTCGCTCTGACAGCTTTGTGGTGCGGTTCATGCCAGGACCTGGGAAAATTGGTAAGGTTTGTCTGTAAACTGCTAACCTTTCCTATTTGATTTAAATATATGGCATGATTTATACAATTATAATAATAATAACAGTCCCCCTAGCCGATTTTGACTACGGTGGCCAGTCACAACGACCAACCGACTGTGCGGGACATATTATAGTGCACAAGTGTGTGCGCAAACACAGGTGCACTCTCTATTCCTTTCACTCGCATAGCCCGATGGGACAGCAATCTGACACGACCGGAGACACCAACGTTTCTGTATACGATTATATAGGAACGTTGGTGAGACTTACATTCGTATGTCGTCTATGTTTTTCTAGCGATAAGACCATTAACTGCTTCGTGGACTTGCGCTTGTCTTATTGATGTGCAGATCTAAGTTTCGCTTTAAAAGCTGTAATGTCTGATTCTAAAGTCAATAGTAAATTTATAGAACATTACCTCTATTTAAAATGAGACTTTCTTAAATGCATGAAGAGTAAATCGTGACCAGGAAAAGTAGTAAAAGATATCGACTCTCTCAACGTTACAATCTTAAAAAACTGGCCAAGTGAGAGTCGGACTTGCGCACTGAGGGTTCCGTGCCAACTTGCCAATTGTTGCATAATTTAATAGTAAAAACTTACAGTCAGACATGAACCCTGCTGGACCGTCGAAATTAAAACAGACAACATGTAGAGCACAAAAATACAACAACACTGGTATTTTTGGCAACATTATTTCCATTTACACACAAATTAGTATCGATATTGATTTAAGATCGGCTTTTCTTAAGGCGTATGATCTCAAACTGAACAGTTTCAGAAGTGATTAATTGTAATAAGCATACGCATTGATTAGCTATCGAGTTTCTTGCTCGGAAGGCCAGCCATGATTATAGACGCAGGGTCAATCAAAACGCATGCGAGCGCATACTTCGAAGGATTTAGTATCAAATTAATTATGTCGTTTTCTAATCATTTACATATGCATGTCATTGCCATAAGTTATCTCTTCAGCTAGGAGAAGAATCGTAATTAAGAAAGACTTTAGAGAGCCTTTTTTATTGTTTCATCTAATTAAGCACTTACGACTCTACGACTCCATATTCATTTGTTTTGAAATAATTTTATCAAAAGTTTTCGTCCGTCTCATGATTTATGAAAGGTTATCTGATCAATAGGCACTATTTTGTATTCTAGTCAGCTTTAAGAAATTACTCATTACAAACACTCACGTTTAAAAAAAACAATCGTAATGTAAATGTGGAGTGTTTATTTTTATAAAACTCCAAATGCTCACTTTCGCACTAGTTTCCTAAAAGAGAACGCCCGTAATGTGGTTTTCGCGGGAAAATCTCAACGTTGGCGGGCGGCGCGCTTTCGTTTTATTGTTACAATTATTTTTCTAGCAGAATGTCGGTTTTATTTACTTACTTGCGCGATTGGCACCATACACCGGCAGTCGGTTTAGTTTAGCCATAGTATCGCGCGCGTTCAGTGCAGTCTCGCGGGTATCGCCGGCTGCACGCGCCTTTAGCGACCTACGCACGAACAAAAATAAACTTTTGACAAAAAACAAAATGCTTTTCGTGTAGTTTTGACTACTTCGACGCGGAAGAAGTTACAAACGTGTTTGTGTTTATACAGTGAAAATGAATGAGACGGAGTATTCGAACGACACTTGGCAGTGGTATAAGGAGGCTGTGAAGTCCTGGCTGGAGGACCCTAACGCTGAGGAGTATGAGGGGCTTAACTTGACGACGCTGGCGATGGACCGGGCCTACGTTGTGGGCCTTGCTGACAGAAATGTGTCCGTCTACTCTGTGTCTGATGATTGTTTTCGAGTGAGTATCCAATCAAATAATTATTTTCGATTAATTGTTAATCCTTGAAACGGAAGAATATTTGATCAAACTCGAGTCATTGTGGAGCAATAAATCATCATTTTATCAGATGCTTTGCTACCCACGTATGCCTTAGCAGTCCATCACTCTAGTTTCTTTTGACGTCCAATAACTTTTTGCTCTTGAGTTATTGGAATGAAAACAATTAACAACGTCGAGGGTGAGTAGCTTTACTGGTTTATTCGTAAAAGTGAACGCTGAAGCATTTTGCTGCTTTTTCCTTAGCGCCAATTGAAGCGTTCAGGATTGCTGATCTTTTTAGGGTTCCTCAGTACATCATGTATGTTCGTTATCATAGTCATACATATTCCTTTACGTCACATTTTGTATGTACCTTTGAGGTTCCTCTAATTGGGTAATTATTTCTAGCGATTTTGTCATGACTTTGTAGTCACTTTGTGTACACAAGTAGAGCTTATCTTTTCAACTTGGTGTTACCGGTAACGATTAGCTTTCTTTAATGGAATACGGAACCCAATTGCTGACGATCACTTACACTTTTCCGGTTAAAGCGAAGCAGTCGCGCTGCTTTTGGTAAAATTTTTGCGAACAGGTTTCTTGTGGTTGCTCACACGCACTCTTCCTATACACTGCAAGTGTCTCTCATTCCATTGACCCTTGACTTACAAGACATGAAGGACATTGCCCAATACCGATCTCGCGTACGAAAGAGATACGATTATAGGAGATTGTTACTTTTTCATAATTTTTCTATGTAAATAAGTCTTAGGTCAAGCAGCCACCACGGAAATGGTAGCAATACCCTTATTTTTCAATTTCTTAAATATTATCAATATTTTATGTAGACCACCATCAACGATGATTAATCACCTAATGTATTTGTATTATGCTTGTGTCTGTCAGACGTCAGTTAACTAACGGTCAAGCAACATATTCGTACAACCATGTTAACTCTACCGAAAAATTACATTGACGACCATCTTATAGCTCTATTTAGGCCTCTAAATATCTTGCAAAACTTTTATTTTTTTCCTAAATTCCGAATTAAAAACAATCGAGTGACTCCAAATAGTCTAACCGTAAAAATACTGACATTTATTGTGTTCACTGTTTTCATTTTAATAGATTTATTGAAAAATGCAAATCCTACTACTATTATAAAGGCGAAAGTTTGTATGGATGTATGGATGTTTGTTACTCTTTCACGTAAAAACTACTGAATGGATTTGAATGAAACTTTACCACAATATAGCTTATACATCAGAATAACATATAGGCTACAATTTAGGGCTCTGCAGTGCTTAGTTACCGTATTTCTTACTTATTACTAGACTAGACGGGACGAACCTGAAGTCCACGCGAACGAAGTCGCGGGCAAAAGCTAGTATGGCCATAAATTTACTCTCGGCGGAACGTTCATATGTAGTCGGGTGCATCCCTGTTTTGCATTATATCTTTTCTACATATTTACATTACACTAGTTTTAAAGCCAATGTCTTGGATTCTCTCAATAATACTGATCTTTTAATAAGAATGCAGAGAATTCATTTTTACTTCAAGAGGTGCAAGATACATGATCGTATGAAGGGAACTATTATTTTTGTTCAGATCGTTTGTGCTTTCATATTTCTTTGGCATACAAGTTTACTTATCGTGGCATTTGCTTTGTCAAACAGTATCATGTCAATACCTTATATATTTGCTCAACAATCATTTGATTGTAATATCATGTATGCCTCCTTAACAACGCGAATAATAAGAATTAATTGTCTAACATGGATTGCGAGATGTAAATTCATAACGGAATTACGTTATCCACTATTGCGGAGGGACGATAATATGTTTGATATCTATTTGCAAATATTAAAGGCTTTCGAATTAAATAAAAAATGTTATAAAAAGATGGTAAGTTAAAGCGTTATTGGTGTTACGCACTGGCTCTACTTCTTGCCTTAACTTTCTTGGGTGCAATGGAATAGTGCGAAAATATATTTTTATTTTCAACATAGTACGTTATGTAAGTAATTAAAGTTGTTTTAGGTCCTTTCGTATATCATACAAACGTTTTTACACACGTTATTTTATCTGCGAGAGGCGCTTCATATTTTAGTGGGAATATCCAGTCAACAGGTAGAGATTGAACCTTCAATTTATCATATTTTTAACATAAAGTTTACTTTAACTGTAGTAGAAGCTCAATTGACCACTTTAAATGAAGTGTGAAGTCTTAAATATTATGTTACGTCCACAGATGTGCTCATTTGAGATAATGTTCAAATTGGCAGCTCCCTTTTTATGGGGTTTCAAGAATGTGATGATATTAGCCGCGCTCAGCTTCGAATGTGAGATGGTATTCCTTGCCTTGAGGGAGGTTGACGTCGTGTGTGCGAGGAATATAGTTGGTAGATGCTCAAGTAAGTATGTTACTACCCTACTCCCTTATTTATCCAGTAAGTTGTTAGTAAGTACTACGTATCGAGAAACCATGTCAACCAAAAGTCATATCTCGATAGAATGGATGGAAATAACATATATCTATACAAAAAAGTAAACATACAGTCGAATTGATAACCGTCTCCTTTTGAAGACGGTTAAAAAATAATTGAATGAAACCGTTTGTAAGCGTTGATGATTGGTGGCGTCAAATCACAGCGCAAGAAATGTTCCTGGTGTCAGTTCTATACGCTGGTAATATTAGGTAGTTCAATGTATTTTTAAGCCCCTGATTTCATTACACGGTTGCTTTTTTTTTCTATTTGTAAAATGGTTTACATAGTATTTGAATGTATAACATAAAGTCATAAAAAGTAAATAATTGTCATAAATCTGGTTCAAATGCATACTCTACATGATATTTTTCGAAAAAATATTTCTTGCGCACTATTTAACTAATGTAATGTTTTCTGGCATCAACGACTTTATAATTAACTTATAATTATCTTGACAATTTACAGGATCTGAAAGGATGATGTACAAAATAATCCAAAATATGAACAAAAGTGTCCCAAAATTCAGCGCATGTGGCTGGTTCGATATTGATGCGACTCTACTTATGGGATTAATGCAATACATGTTTTCTTATACTATCGTCATATTGCAAATGTATTTGATATAATAAATATACATTTTTAAGGAAATTGCATTCCAGTTTTATTTTAAACTTCATAATTACTTATTTATAAAGTTTGTTTTGAAATTGACAACACTAGCACCTAATATGAATGACGCTTTATTTTCATGCAACTTGATAACAGACCCAATTATGTCAAGGCATAATTGCGAAACATCAATAATGTATTGAAGGCTAATTCGCACCTTTCTACACATACACGGAACGAATACAAAGCAAATAATACACTACCCGTGGCAAATATACTAGCACTTGCGGTAAACACATCGCGTTTGATCCAGTTATTGCACTTTATTTAAAACGGCAATAAAAAAACAATACCTACTCTTTCTCTACGCATCTAGCAGATTCGTTGAACAAATTTTACTTCCTCTTAACCGTTTTGGGTGAAATCCCGTGGTGAAACTATTATCAACTTTTCCAATTGTATACTATGTTTAACATGGTTTTTGCCTTCAACAGCTATATTGTATTGGGATCTTAAGTTGATGTTATTGACCCATTCGTTTGTTTTAGACAGAAGTAAATTTCTTACATAACTTCCTCAATGAGTCGACCTTCCTCGGTTTATAGCTCTGAAATTATTTTTTAATACTTATTCATTAACGAATTTGAGAATGCGGTAATAATGCGTTAAGGTTCTTCTTTATAGCATTACATAACCAGCGGTATATTTTTGTTGTTATTAAGAGGTCATTTCCTTTAAAATTGCAACGGTAGTTGCTGTGGCAAATATCGAATGCGTTAACAGTAAGCGGAATGTGTCCACTTTTTGCTCGGTTATTAATACTGGCTTCAAGCCAATATACCTCCCCGTGTCGTCGCTATTGACTCACCCATTTGTTGTTGTAAACAGCAGATTTTCTACTACATTGCCCGGAAGAAACACTTTGTAAGGAAGTAAAAGAAGTTTGGGTTATCAACAACAACCTTATCATTCTATGTATATCACGGATTCAGACGAATGATATGATTTCCTTATAGGTAATAGAAAACGTTGGTATTTTTTGAGTAATTTTATTGATTAGATGTAAGTAAATAATCAGTGGAACTCTACCATATTCGTCTATCTCTACCACAATGACTGTGTGTCTCACCAACAAACATTAAGGAGCTGAATAGAACATATCGTTAAACACATTTTTTGGTAATGCTTACAATCAGAGCACTGTTAGTAACGGAAAGTAAGATGCTCCTAATAAAGATAAGCTTAGATTGCTACTTTTGAACCTATAAGTTTGACAGTCGCTTAAAGATGTTGCATCGACGAGATCGAATCATATTTTATCGCTCCAGAGTCAGCTAAAGGTCCTTACTACGACTACGTTGTGTGTGTACTTAGTCCTAGACTGAAAATATTTCACAATGCAAAACATGACGCACATAAATGTAATGTTATATTAAACCTACAAGGCTGTCAGTAAGGCGCCAGCTTGTTGCACCATTACGTTGTTGCATGCTTGTCGAACGCGTAATTATAGTCCCATTGCTCCCTATCGAACTATGAGGAGTCACGGGATTTTCCACGGGAAAACTCCCCGGCTGATGTGCGTAAAACCTGGGCCTCAATTCCGCTAATTGAATCGTCACTGAGTTGTGCATCAGTTGTACTACGGATACGAGAGTACAATTGCTTTACCTCGCTATTTTGACAGCGTCGTGTCACCTTTCAATGCTGCTGACTTTAAGCACACGATCTTTTACAATAGCACTACTGAATGACTACTGTAGATGCCGAAAATACGCGAATCGGGGCTGTTTGCGATACATGGTAGACATTTGATACGTTTGTTTTGAACACGTGTCTATTCAGTACTAAATTAACTCGTTTGATATGGGATTGTACTTGTACTTCATTTATTTTGATTTTCACATATTTTGGTCAACAGGTAGTACCTACAGCTGAAATTGATAAAATAACCACTAACATCCATTTCTTTAAGTTAGATGATGTTACATAGGTTGTTTTAGTGGGCTAATGCGGTTTCATGGACTTTTTTTTTCAGGATTTTACGTATGGCATATTTTTACGGTCCAGCAGTTCACAATTCAGCGAATGATATTCTTGTTAGTGTAATTGTGACAACTCCGCGAAAGCTGTTGAATCGTCAATGCCATTGTTCTTAAGCGCACAATCACAGCATGATATTGTACGAGTTATCTTACAATGTATGTTTCACCTACACGTAAACTTTCCTTTCCTGAGGTATTTTGAATTCCTGTGTAAAATATTCAGTCGTACTGATACATGAGACATGATGAAAAAATAAGTAGGGCTGAATACTGTTGGTTTTAAATCACAACCATTTTAGCTATCAAGCCATACGTACGTACTAAATTGATTTTTAATATCAACCTACTGTAAAATGTACAATTATTTTTAAGTATGTGTGTCAAGCAAGCAGTTGCTGTATCGATTGCGATCATTATAGCTAGCGGTGCGATCTAATTGTCGATGTCCGAGATAAAAACGAAGCGTACACGTTGCTACAGGGGCGCTCGAGCGAGAAAATATTGTGAAACTCAGAAACATAGTATGTAGTATATACCTACTTATTTACAAAATGTATTTTCTTTCCATTTATTCTATTTTAAAGAAGAAAGCTAGTCTAATATTTTGAACAATATTTGTTTTACTTTAAAAAATATCTAAAAATTAAATTAATATATTATTTCATTTAAAAGGTCTCAGTTTTCTACGACGAATTACCTATGTAGGTTGTAAATTTCGTATTTATCATATTTTTAAATGAATTATTTCGATAAAAAGGAATGTTGAGATTATTTACAAAATTCGACAAGCAATGAAAAACGGACTTTACAATGATCGTCGGAATTGAGTTTTACCGTTAACATTGATGCTTGTTATAAATGCTTACTGTTAATTCCACAAATAAATAATACAAGAATGCGAAAAATTATACACAGAGACTAAATGTATTTTATCCATTAGAGCGATTTCTTTCAGACAACTTTTGGATAGGGGAAACAGAAACAAGGTTTAACTGCAGTATAGAACTAAGAGGTTACTCATAATGTAAGATTTTATAGCAAGTCTGCCAGAGTATTTTTTACCTTCGACGCAAAAAAGAGGGGTGTGCTCCCAAAAGGATGAACCGATTATCGTTTAGTTTATTTACATATATAATTTTATCCCAAGTGTTATTTCTTAGCTATGGTCCGTCAAAATTTGTTCAGCCGTTTGAAGATTATCAGCTGTTTTCTAGTTGTCCGATAGATTGGAAAGTTGGTTGTGTCAAAGGATTAAAAAAAACCTTTTACTGTACAAGTACCTAGTGATCAAAGAATTACCTTGATCAAAGTGGACAATTGAAGAAAACATGTTATTGAAATCTTATCAAAATTACACAATTGTGATGTCAATCAGCAGTGGTTTCCATTCTCATTCATGCATCTTTTCTGATCAGATATAAAAGCCATTTTCCGTTTCTTGACTCTGACGGAGACATGCCGACTAAACATGGATGGAGTTAGTATTGTGCGCTATATCGTATGATCTCAAACCAGTCAGCGTACATAGTAATAACAAGCTTAATATTTAGGAGTAGGGAACTTCAGTGGTATTTTATACTTGAAAATGATCCTGATCGATCGAAGCACTAAAATATCTTACTGAGGTATAATAAATGTGTTAGGCAAGAACTTAGGTACCTACTATAGCAAAGACTAACTGCTTCGGTGCAATTGTATGATGATGAAGTGTATAATAATTAACAGTACAGTGGGTCTCTAGCTCTACATAGTCTGTGTAGAGTATAAACTGTAATGTTTTGTTTTTAAATATATTTTTTATGTACGATTCCATGTGCCATTAATTATAAATGCCGGATAAAACCCATTTTTCTTAATTTTCAAATTGATTCTTTACAGTGCCCCTTCGAGCTTCAAAAGTCCCTCACTGAAGGCGTCGAAGAGTCGTGGGTGGCCAGCACCGCCCGCCGCGCCACCTGGCGGGTTTACGCTGACTCCACCGAACAGTACATCAGTGCCAGGAACACATCGTAAGTAAAACAATGTTATGTACAATCGCCAGCACATCAGGTTACCCACTTTTGTTGCAAACTAGCCCATATTACAACTGCATAATATACCGCAGTGTTTACCTTGACGTGCTGTTGTCCGTTCTTATTTAGATTACTACGTGTCATATTATTCTTGGTCAGGTCTTGGAGGTCATTGCTTTAGTTTTAAAGACTGCGAGAAAAGATGACCACTTTTCACATTGACTTACAAAACTGTGACGAACGTACACGTATAAAGTGGCGGTGTTGCGTTGCGGATGGTTGAAGAGTTTTTGTTCGCTGTACTTGCTAACAGAGACATTATGACGTTAAAGCGTCGAGACTCTATCGGTCATAAGAATTTAATTCAGCTTCGATATCTAGAGTCAACAAACCTCTCATATTTTGCTTTGTCAAAATATGTCTTGGTATGGCACCAAAAGCCTAAAACATTCTATTTAACTTATATGCTTTCACATACCACCTGAGTGTATAAACAGATAGACAATGACCGGTCCGAACTAATATTTTCACCGGTATACAAACATTTACAGATCGGATCAAATGATCTGTGAGAGCCTACATTTTCCCATAACCGTTAAGAAAATAATCATGATATACAAGGTGTTATTAGCACACTGATACGTTAAAAAATTGTGATAAGTCATCCATCACTAAACACCAAGATACGAAAGGGATGCCTTTCGAACACGTACCTTGATGATTAAAAACTAATAAGATTTAATAAGAAAACAAAAACTTGCGTGGGTTACATTTGAATCAGCAACTTCTGGCAAACCATGCCAACGCTCTTACGAATCGAGCTACCGTGCCGTTAAATAAAAATAACACATTAATTGCCAATTTTTAAAACGATTAGGCATCGATAGCAACTATTTATTTACTGTTATACTGTTTCTTTACCATACAGGGGGATGGTGTGTCAGCTCAGGCCACAACTGGGCCAGTTCGGGGTGTACCAACTCAATGTGACTGGAGACGGATGCGAAGTCACTACAGCCAAGGACCCTGTGGATATCTACATGCGTGAGTTATATTACGTTCTACCGATCAGTCTTTTAGAAACAATAATAAGTAAGAGTGTAAGAGTAAGAGGGTAAATAATAACAAGCGAGTCTTACTTATTACTAGGCCATGTTATTTTGTCACAAACGCATATCAAATCTCATCTCAATCAAGTACATAATCACATAAGTGAAATATATTTTTGTAATCTAACAAAAGTTACACCTATAACCTTTTGATCAAAGCAAATTGCCGCGCTCTACGACTTTTAATTTGTTTACAACAACGGACTGTTAAGATAACACAGTGTTATCTTAACAGTCCGTTGTCCGCATTTTTCTCAAATTCGATAGCACAGTAACAGTACTGTGCTATCGAATTTGAGAAAAATGCGCAGTCCCACTTGACTAACTCGGTTAAGTCATTATTATTCTGATGCTGACAGTCACAGAGACTGAAAGACGCGCTAACATTTTAACCTCGGGTTAGATGCTCACGGTCTGCGCAAGTGAGCTTAATTATTAGCCTAATAAATTGGACGAGAGCCGGGCGGTCGCCCCATTAAAGAAAGGTGTTGATATTTACCTTGACGTGCTATTTTCGTCAACCCTAAAATAAATCTAATAACCCCTTTAAAACCGCTTAAAAAATGTGTAACACATTATGTCGAAGATTTACACCCTGTTATGATCAAAGCACTTTTTTGTTTGATAAACAGACTGGAAGAATATAAAAATTTATGAATAATATTTAAATGAACCGAACTTGCGCAAACAAATCAAGACAGAGATTTACTATAATATCAGCACAAAATGTTTGTTATCCGTATTGTACGTGGAAGATTATTAAATTCGAATAAAATATTGATATTTCAGATGTTTATCATAAACCTTGACATACAATTTTATATCTCATCGTCCTTGCTGTGCCAGAATTGTCTCTTACATGAGTTAAGAAATGTGTTTTTGAGACTAATACTATGAAGATAGTAAAAACAGTTACGAGACTTCGTGAGGATTGTACGCGTCCCCATAAAATGAAGACATTGCATTCAACATTAACGATTACGCAATTAGGTAATACTGTTTTGTGCCTCAAAAAGCATGTAATAAGTGAAATCGAAAACGCGTCAACTGATTCGTTACGAAGAAATAATATGTTTGTAACAGGCCTTTTCAATCAAAGCATTGTTGTCACTACGACGATAATAAATCAGTCTCAAATACGACGCAGCAAAATTTATTTTGTAGTATTTTTTTAAGGTAAGTCTGTGTGTCTATTTAGAACTCTATCCAACTCTTTCGTCCATGTAAGTATGAATGACCAATGGAGTAGGGCAAGTCCATGAGCTAGAAGATATAATACTAGCAAGAAGGAATACCTGCTCAGATTTTATATTTTCAACAACAGTCATTCTACATCGCAGGTCAGGTAGGTACCTCAGTTCATTCAGTATTACTTCCTATGAATCTGTAATAATCTGCTACAACCCATTGTATGTAAATTTGCCATTGATGGCGAATTCTCATCACATGTCACAAAAGTAGGTCGGTCGATTTGGCCCACACAATCGATTGATTAACATTTTTGTTAAGCGAATAATCGAATCCGTGGTCGTTTTCCTCCTTCACAAATATGGAGTTGGACATTTTCCCAAGGCACTAGTCAAGGTAATTCGGTATCATCACATGATCATTATTTATTTGTGTACTGTAAAGTCTCAGATTTTTCCTTTAATCACCATTTTGATGCCGGTGCCACCATTTACCGTGAATCAGGTCATGTCTAGGATGGTAAGAATTTCTAAATTTTGGGTAGGTATGCTAAAGTTACAAAGTGTAAATCCGTGAACTAAAACTCAAAACAAAAGCTACCAATGAGTTCAAGGTCTAAAACAAAGTACGCGCTTTTCTCTGTATATAAAGAAATTATCCATTCTCAACACAAAAAATTTGAATTAAAAGAAAAGTGAGCTCGTTCCACCGAACGATACATTGTGTCTTACTATTAAAGATAAGTGTAAAATAAAACTGCAAGATGAATTGTCGTGGTACGGTCACGCGCCAAAGGCGGTGGAAATCGTGAAAATCTGCCGTATCTAATGTCTCTGCGTACTTATTCACTTACCTAACCGCTACAGGGAAAGTCTTCCATGGTACCCAAATTATAGCAGACAGATAGCTTTGGAACTGTTTATTACGCGCTATGATAAGTGAAATGTTTATTACCAAGCTATTACGACGAAATGTACAATTTATACGGTCTCGATGATTTGTCTTTCCTTAAGTGACCGTAAGGAAAGCTTACTTTAATTACACAATTAAATAATATTACAACTTTTTGTGTGGTTCCAACATTGAAATCACATTTTGATTGTGTTTTGTTTTTGATATCGGAAACTAAATTTGCCTGGATATTGCAGTTAGGCACTAAAATCACACTATGACTGTGATATTAATAAATCGCTTTAAAAGTAGTATGGCTCTACCCTATCAAGCAGAAAACTAGACTAGCAATTAGGTGTACCACGATTCAGGATTTTCGCAAAAGGTTACAGACCTCGACCTCTATTTAGATGCGCTCGGTGGTTTCTCTATTTAAGTATGTTAAAAAAGTCGTTGTTTACAAAAAGAGAATCACCAGCAGATAACTGTTTCTTGTTACTCATATTTGGTTTGAATATTTTCATAAATATGCAAGAGTATGAATGAGTGTATGTGTTACATTCATCGATTGTATTGAAACATCACGATACGATTCCGTTAGTAAATTGTTGTCTATTTAAATTGCTATCACTTAAGAATAAGGAGGTAGCCATTGTAAATCTGAATGAACTGACTGAATCCATCAAGTCTAAATAAATGGACCAAGTGGGCAATGGTGGGCGTGTAGCGAGGCGTTTGCGTTGACCTTAAAGAGGACAACAATGTTTAAATTCAATTTATTTCAAAATACTGACGTGACAATATTATTGTACCCAAACAGATCTTGAGAACAATATGAAACAATAATTAATATGAATGAAACCACAGATGAAACCTTGACAGTACTAGATGCTACCGCGTAATTTTTACTCTATAAAATAAAAGACGAAAATAATAATTTATTATAGTAAGGTAATAAAAATACAGAAGTTTGAACAAACTTGAAGGTTCTTTACATGACTCATAGCATTTTTTTTTGTAGCTAGTAAGATACTTGTTCGTGCAAAACCCTTATATTAAAAACATTTAACATAACAAAGAGATGTTTCAAATCACATGCGACACTCTCGCGCAAGCTTGTTATATGATCCGTAACTTTCATTGAAGAGGTCCCAGAAGGCCATTCTCTCTTTGAAGATCCGGCCTTCCATCTTCAGGTCTTTGTCGATCACCAGGTACGGTCTGGTAGACGAGGTGACACTGTTCCACGTCACTGGTAGAGTGTTGCCGGCTGGTGTAGGATTTCTGAAAACGAAGAGAAAAATAAATGAAAAAATAATTTGACTAGATCTCCTTAAGTGTAAAATACATAACTTTAAAATTTCCCCTTCTTTATCGTAGTCCTTTTTGTAAAAGGCAAATCACTTGTAAAAAAAATATTACGAGATCTTACCCGTATTTTATGAAATTCGCCCACATTGTAGCCATACGTTCAGCAACAAGTTTATCATCCTCATTCTTTTGTCGTGAACGTCCGGCAACATCAAAAATATACTCCACCTCTGCGTTGTGACCTGCGCCTGCGGCTCCAGAATCACCCACATAGCTGAACAGATATTGATATACCGGACTAGCATTTTCATTTAACAGATTAGACACCGTCCTTTGCATAGGGTGATTGAAAATAAAATCAGATTCGAAGTCTCCAAACTCAGAAATCAACTTGTCCGAAACAGCTTTATCACCTATGTAGTAATGTCTTATAGTATTCGCAACCCTCTTCAACTGATCATCGTTTAAGTTGTAGTTCTTTGCTATCTTGTTATAAAACGGATCGCTGTTGAAGTAGTGTGAAGTGCCACTGCTCATCAGATTGATCTCTTCCTTGCTCGTGTGACCAATCAATACAGGAGTACCACTGACTTTCTTTTGATTAGAAAAGTTGTAAGGATATGTTTCTACAAAGTTTTCAATTCCACTGAATGATCTCTCTTTGCATGGTCTCAATTGCAGGTCAAGTTCAAATGTGGCTGCAGTCACTAAGTTGTAAGGAGTTCTTCCAAGAAAGACCAGTGCTTGTTCAGTATCGGTAGTGTCAAAGCCTAAATGATTAGCCAATTTTAAAGCGGCTTCCACGTCTCCATCGACAAACATTCCCTCGTTTTGTGGGGTACCACTTTCGGCAATTACTTTATGGAACAGTTTTTCTTTAGGTGAGTATAAGTGTAGTAGAACTGAACTGGCGCCAGTGCCTTGACCGGCTAAAGTGACATTGTAAGGGTTGCCTCCAAACGATCCGATATTATTTCTGATCCATCGCAGTGCTGTATATTGGTCCTTAAGCCCTTGGTTTCCGGGCACCGAAGGTACGTCCAAGCACATGAATCCATAGGGGCCCAGTCTGTAATTCATTGTAACAACCACGATGCCTTTGTTCACTAGGTGTTGGACACCGTATTCTCCTGCATATCCTGTGGAGTAATATCCTCCGTGGACCCACACCAGTACAGGCAAAGGGTTGATGGATGTGGCATCGTTAGGAACGTAGATGTTCAGGCGGAGACAGTCCAGGCTCTCCGTGCCACCAGCCGCCGTGTAGTTATTAACCGGTGTTTGTGGACACTTGATTGATCCATCGTTCGCTCTATAAACCTGTTCTTCAAATGCTGTGTGGGGCTGAGATGCCTGAAATAAGATACATATATTTTGTTGAGAAATATTTCACGATCTACCTACAATATTTTTTTCAATAGGTTATCTATCAGTCCTTTCTCTTTAGATTATCAGATTAGTGAAACTTGAGTTATCTCTGACTAAGTTACGTACCCACTCGTATAATGTCATATTTTGGATATTGTATAGAAATTTAATTCATCGTTCAAACAAAACGTGTATATATTTTCAATCAAAAGTTCGTTACCCTGATTATAGCCACTCAAGATGTATTTATGGCTATCATTTTGATGTACAGTACCAATGCGTACTTAAGTGTAGCCAGTACAATACTAGTAAATGTGCCGGTACTTACACCGAAGGGGTTATCCTCGTCCACCACGGCATATGGAATGCCCAGAAATGTGGTATAGTCTCCGTCAGTGGCTCTTTGACCTCTCACTAGACCTTGCTGTATCAACACCAACGGGTCTATTCTCAAACTAGAACTGTGCACATAACCCACAAGCAGAATCACTCCTAAAACCACCTTCATCTTAACACATAGATTACGTCCCTTACACTAGAAAACTAAGTAAAAAATGCGCTTGTGATACAGCAATCGGAGATATATTGGTATTTTATCTGGACATTTGAAAAGGATGTATCTCGATCTGTGTTATCACATTGAAGTGTCTACGTAAACTGCTGTGCTATCTAAAAATTTGGATGTAAAACATTACATAATTGGTATTCTGCAAATTTCAACAAAATGGGTACCTTATCTGCACTTTGCAATTACTTTGAGATCTTAATAATAAAGAATTTGATCGTTCCATCATCGTCTCTATTAGCCCCACTTGTCTAAGTCTGGAGGCAAGAGCAAACATATCATAGATCAATAAATTTATCTTATCAGATGGTTGCTACGACGAATTCCTCATCACATGTAGTGATGGGTGATAGATAATGTTTTTGGTCATAGGTCAAGCTATAGAATTTACTTACGAGTAGTAATTTAGGAAAAACGACCATATCCCACCGATTAATCCGTATGAGCGTTTTGCACTTTTGATAGATATGTTAAAGCGCTGTAAAAATTTCGTCTAAGTATTATGTACGAAAGTATGTTCTTGTTAGCTAAGTACCTAAACTTATGTGTCCATCGCTATCTACAAGATTAATGGATTGTTTGAAACTAATGTCAATAGTTAACGCAATAATAAGCTATTAAAGGAGGAGTAATGTTCGCACTAAAGTCTCAAGGCCCACTCACTAAGTAGTTGTAAAGTAGATGAAAGGGTGAAATGGGTAACCTAGATTTATTTCCTAGACATGCGTGTACTCGTATGTAGGTCAAACAGCAGTTGAACATATTTAAAGTAATAAAAATAAAGTAATAAAAGTTGATTGACTATCTCATTAACGCCCAGCGCAAACCTTTGCAGATAGGATGGTCACGTTTCTTAAGAATATTTTAGAAGAAGATACTACTAAATTGATTCAATTTTACTAATAAACTGACACCAAGTTCCTTAACAAACCTATAAACGACTAGGTGCACAAAGTTTCTTCCTGGAATACTGAACCAACTTTATTTTCGTTGATGACCAATGAGGACTGGTACAAACCGCTCATTCAATGTAATCGTTTGACTTGTGGTCGTGAGGTCACTGTGCGAATAAATAAACAGTGTTAATTTTATGACCGCTTGCAGGTCCGATGAGGTCAGCCAGGCTCTCAATAAAACCTTAAATAAAAAGCTTAAGGATAATAAACATAAATAAAGTACATATCTTATCAAAAAAATAAGTGGGTACGTTAAGTTATTATAACAAGTTTGAAACAATACGATAAACGAAATATCTTGATACTTTAAACAAGATATAATCGATATAGTATATTAAAGAATTTTTACGTCGAAGAATTCGACGACGCGTTTGGTGTATTGGTTAGCGCTCCTGACTATTACGCCGGCCGTCGCGGGTTAGAATCCCGCAAGAAGCAAATGTTTGTGTGATAAGCACGAACATTTGTACCTAAGTCATGGATGTTATATGTATTTAAGTATTTATGGGAGACGCCCCCGTCATAATCGTTGTCTTGTACTTCGTAACACAAGGAAGACAATTCCTTACCATGATACCAGACAATTGGTGTGTTGTCTGGCGCATATATTAATTACTAGCTGTGCCCGCGACTTCGTCCGCGTGGAATAGTGACTTTGGATAGAATTTTTAATTTATAGGCTTATGATTTTACAAATAAGATACTTAAGTATAAGTACTTATAAGTACGCAAGATATAAAGTATTTATATAGTACATTTTAGTACTCACTTATCATTAAAATTGGCCATATTACAACAATAAGAAGCAAGTAGTAGGTACATCAAAGGTGATCAATTATTATGACCATACCGATTATTTGGACGTTCACAATTTGTATTTCGATTAGGAATTCCTTTGTTTGATAGGATAATATGGTTACTTTACTTTTAACTACTACTTTGCCACAAAAAAAACTACTACTTTACTAACATTTTACTTTGTTGTGTGGAAAAAATGGATCTAAATATAAATTTTTTCATGGCACTGTTTTGTTATACTTTGGCAAGTACCATAAAGTACCAAATATTCATTTAATTTATACAAACCAATATGGAGGAAACACTACACATTGAATTAAAACACTTTACAGATTCATTTCCACCCACATTTATTTTAAATTGTTTCGCCTCGGCCCCGTCCCGCCTTAGCCCCGGCCCCATCGAACGGGATAAAAAGCATCCTATGTCCTTCTCCTGGTACTAAGCTACCTCCCCACCGTTTCGTCCCGGTCCCGTGCTACCCCAGCCCCGGCCCCGTCTAGCGGGACAAAAAGTATCCTATATGCAGTATCTTATGTCCTTCTCCTGGTACTAAGCTACCTCCCCACCGTTTCGTCCCGGTCCCGTGCTACCCCAGCCCCGGCCCCGTCTAGCGGGACAAAAAGTATCCTATATGCTTTTCCTGATTCTAAGCTACCACCCCACCAACTTTCAGCCAAATCGGTTCAGCCGTTCTCAAGTTATAAGTGTTGTAACAAACACGACTTTCTTTTATATATATATATTTTCTGCCTACCCCCTAAGTCTATTGGCGTGATTATTTCTATCCTAGTTTACTCTCCAAGTGATGCTGAGTCAAATAAAAAAAGCCCCATCAAAATCGGTCCAGTAGATTCTGAGATTAGCCCGGACAAACAGACAGACAGACAGACAGACAGACAGACAGACAGACAGACAGACAGACAGACAAAAATTTTAAAAATTGTTGTTTTGGCTTCTATTACGGTAATTAAGACCCCCTGTAACAATTTTTCATAAAAATCTTCAATGTACAGAAATCGATCTTTTACAGTCTTATTATATGTATGTATAGATATGTATAGATTAATATTATTAAAAAAGAAAGGTCGCCAAGCAAAACACGTAAGTTTGGGCATTCTCAATCAATAAAAAGTTTACTTGCGATGATGTAAATAAACGATAAGAAATGCGGCAAGGCTTTAGATAAGATCGTGTGAACTTTATCTCAACCAATGTAATAGTCGTCACGCAACGCCGTACTTGCGCCAAAGAAATATTGCATGCTACAGTGGGACATGCTAATTCTATGGGAAAATGCGAAATGTGGATGACGTTTTTTTTTAGGAATTAGTAATATTAGTAGTTAATAAACGGCTTTAACCACATTATGCTTAGAAAGGAAGATGTTTGTTAAGACTGTCAATAGGTGCCCAATCTATGCAGTACAGTATTTTCGGGAACACAAACAGTATCACAATCAATCCATGATTAAAAGATTAATCCTCTTATTCATAAAAACGCAAACAGTCTAATAAACCTATTTTAGCTATTACACTGTTTGGTCACTTTCTGTTAAATGATGACAGTGCCAAAAGAGAATGAGACAAAACAGTGTAATAGTTAAATCAGGTTTATTAGACTGTTTGCGTTTTTATGAATAAGAGGGTAAGTTTAAACAAGAAGCTGGACTGTAACCTATAAACAGTGTTCACAACTTGATTAATACATTAAAAAAAACCGGCCAAGTGCGAGTCGGACTCGCGCACTGAGGGTTCCGTGCCAACTTTAACTGAATTAGGGATTCTTACTTCCACTTAACCAAAATACCACAATATTTTGTTGACCGCAAACATAACTTTGTTTTTCATAGTGTTTGTATGAAAGACAAAGTTATATTTGCGGTTGGTAAAAATGTGCTATATTTCAAAAACTACTTACTAGTTCAATTTCGCTCAAACCAATTTTCGGTGAAAGTTTTTGTTGAAATCTACATCATATATTTTTTTCAAAATTTTCACTTCCTTAGTTCAAAAGTTAGGTTGGGGGGGACGCCCATTTTACCACTTTGGAAGCGTCTATATCTCAAACGTTAGACTTTTAGAAAAACCGGTTAAGTGCGTGTCGGACCCGCGCACTGAGGGTTCCGTGCCACCCTTAACTGAATTCAGGGTCCACTTACTTTCACTTAACGAAAACATCACAATATATTGTGACAGCATAAATAACTTTGTTTTTCATAGTGTTTGTATGAAAGACAAAGTTATATTTGCGGTTAATAAAAATGTGCAATATCTCAAAAACTACTGGTTCGATCTCCTTCAAACCAATTTTCGTTGCAAGTTTTTGTTGAGATCTACATCATATATTTTTTTCAAAATTTTCACTTTCTTAGTTCAAAAGTTAGATGGGGGGGACGCCCATTTTACCACTTTGGAAGCGTCTATATCTCAAACCTTACACTTTTAGAAAAAATGGTTCTAGAAACCTCAACATCATTTTCAAAGACCTATCCATAGACACCCCACACGCATAGGTTTGAGTAAAAAAAATATTTTTGGTTTTAGTTTCATGTGTGGGAGCCCCCCCTTAAATATTATTTTTTCTTACTTTTTGTATCTGAATTGGCGGTGAACAAGATACACCTACCTATCAAGTTTCAGCTATGTGATGCTAATAGTTTCAGAATAAAGTGGCTGTACCATACGGACGGACAGACAGACAGACAGACTTGACGAAACTATAAGGGTTCCGTTTTTTTTTCCATTCGGCTACGGAACCCTAAAAAATACAAATTAAATTAGAATTATTAAAACAAAACAATATTAACATTGAAATAAAATTAAATCACAATAATACAAATAAAATTTCACAATTATTACAAATACCCTTAATATTAGGCTAATCGCAGCTGACATAGGCAAGATTTAGAAGCAACATACAAAACCCACCTTTTAAACAAAATATGATTCTGCAATAGAGTTACAGAAATGTCTATCACAAACACACGAGTAATGTCGTGTAGGATATCATTCTCCAATTCCAACACAGTAAAAAGTAGTGTCGTTTAATTAGATTCAATAAGCGATCAGCGATGGTCAGCGGTTATTACGCAAGCAATTATTGGCGAGGAGGTGACTATTAACAAACCGGCTATCCGCTGTCACTGCACTCTCGATAATTAAACTGGTGGTTGACTAAGCTGACTTGTCTTTGCTTAGCTCGCTTAGATGAATACCAAAAAATTTGGTTTTGCGTCCAAGGAAAGGAGTCGCCCCTCGTTGTTCTAATCGAAGCGGTCTGTTTCGTAAATATAGCGTCCAAAAAATTGGGTTTATTAATAGTAAATGATACTTTAAACAAAATATCTCCATCGAAGATATAGTATAGGTATTGGACCAAACCTGACGGAGATGTGCAAATCTAAACGAGGTTAAGGCTTTTATGGAAAAATCTCACATGACGCGGGTGAAACCGCGGGGGGCTGCTAGTAGTAAATAAATAATAAATATGCGCCAGACAACACACTAATTGTCTGGTTTCGTGGTAAGGAATTTTCTTCCTTGTGCTACCAAGTACTAGGCAACGATTATGACGGAGGCGTCTCCCATAAATACTTAAATACATATAACATTCATGACTTGGGCCGCAAGGGCAAATGCTTTTGTGATGAGCACGAACATTTGTAGGTAAATGTCCATTCTTACCCAAATTCATTCGAATTTCGAACCCAATATCCAATTGTTCCCAAGTAGGGTCAATCTTCGAATATACTTTTTAAGATGATCTTTCTTAAAGTTTAGCTTTTAGTCTACAAAAGGTTCTAGCTTCAGTAGTTAATTCGCGTTTATGATGGAATTTCTACTTGCAAATTACTTGGAAATGGTTCTAGTCTTATTGTAAGCTATGAAATCTGTACAATGATTTGAAATGTTATGATTGTCGTGCGTGAGACAAAATAGAGGTATAATTTTAATTGGGTTGTAGTGTTAAGGTAATTAATAATTATAGAAAGTAAATTATATGAACCGTGTAAAAAGCACGTCAATTTACGACCTGTTTTACAAAATAAAGTTCTGGTTATTATCTGTCCAATACTTCATACGAAATGACGATCCCATTATTCTTTGATTAGTACTTATTTGTCGATGATGAAACATGCCATTTTTATGTAGTAATAAAAGAATGTAACAAGATACACATCGGAATCCTTAAAAATGACTTTATTATAGTATTCCAAAAACTTATTAAGTACCAAGATTAGAACCGTACTAAGGCATTGCCCGACCAATTTAAATGGAATGCCTTATGGCAACAGTAAATAATGGAGGTATACTTTTTAATTGGTCGGATAATCTTAGTCTTGGTTTAAAGCTGGTGATATATTTCGTTTATTCAGGTGTTAGCAGTCTAAACAAAGTTTTTAGCATTGTATAGTACGTTTATACTATGACATCCTTATTAATTATATTTCTCTCCACAGCCTTGCTTCTCCTCCTGGGCGTTCTCCTTGGAGTATGGGTGCTGTACGGCATAGGACGACTGATTATGTCGCGCGTACACCGCACGGGCAAGCTGCGGTACGGAGACAAGGAGCTGGCCATCCAGCAGCGGCTGCGAGCATTGGATACCTTCAGAGGGTGAGAATATACTCAGTATTACTTGTCCCCCAGCCTTTGTTTTTAGCCTACAGCCTATAAAATCGACAAAACGTTGCAAAATCAATCGCGAAGCTCAAGTCCTAAAGCGATCGTGGACTGTTGTGGACATTTAGGGGATCTGCCACATCCAGAGGACATAGGACCTTAAGTAAAGTAAGTCAGCCTTAGAACTATGTATCGTCCTCCTGGGTCGTATCTAGCCACGGCGGTCGATCTCCACTGGGATTTGTTATTGGCGCGGGACATTATAGAATCTTCATATGTGTGCGCAATAAACTTTGTAGCACTATGTACTTAGGGGTGCCTTCAGGGGGTGAGGCTATACTCAGTATTATGGTCTAATTTCTTCTAGTATACAGTTCTACAACGTCAGGCGATGGACAGCATAAGGCATTGAATCATAATAATATACTAGCTCCGTAACGTACACGTAATATTTTAGTTAAACGTTTTACTTTAAGCTAATGAGAAATTCAATTTAGAATTAGTTACACAAAATAAAATTGAAATACCTCATTATCGTCGTCATTTTCACCTGAGCGTGTAAAATTAACTAGCATTAGATCCGTCATACTCTCTGAAAGTGAATTCTTTAAGTTAGTATGATCATTCATCACATCTAACAATGTGAAGACATTTTCGCGTATATCTAGAGCTAAGGATGCCCATTTTTTAGGACGGCTACACATGGTTAAAATGGTTTTATGTAGTAAAGAAGTAGGTTCCAGTATTATAAGAACAACAACAACTATAAACTGTTTTTCAACAAAGATTTCGATAGCGCTTTGGCACGAGGTAGGTACGCGTTCGTTCGCCCTTATCCGTCTGTCAGACACTATACTTATCGCTCAGTTATGCGACTACATCCTACGCTGACTCGCCATACCGGTTCTAATCCCGCAGGATAGATAATAATAAGCTTCGCAAGAGCATTAGGCACCATGGAACGAGATAAACAAGAAAATAAACGGGTATTGGAGGATGCAGGGAAACATGCCTCTTTATGGAATTAGAAGTAACCGAGACCTGAGGACTTGGCAAAACATGCCTTCCATAAATATGTATGAAACTTTACGCCTCTTATTAGTAGACACAATAAGCTTTTCCTTTACTTGAAGAGTTTGATACCTAGTCCTTTTGAATATTTAGTTGTTCTTGCAATCAATCAACCCTCCATGTATGTACAGACATCAAAGGATTTATTGGATGTTATTTACCAAAAAGTACCACTATCGAATGGTAAAATGTAGAAAGATTAAGGTGATAGTAGGTACTAAGAAAAACATATGCACGTACTTACAAAGCAAAGTATCTCATGAGAAATAACTAAACCAAAAGTAACAGGTAACTTGTGCTTACGCGTTGCACAACTATAAGTAGTTGGTAATCTAAATATAATAAAATAAAATATTAAATTAACAAATCGTCAGCAGCTCAATAAATTCTAAGAAAAAAGATATCGCTTTCCAGTCATGTCGAACTGCCGACTCGCCAAATTGTTCTCAAGCAAGTACAATATCAAATAATTCTGTTATTTTATTGCAGGATAGCAATAGTGTTTATGATATTCGTGAACGACGGCGCAGGGGGCTACTGGTGGCTGGAACACGCTACATGGAACGGGCTAGCTGCTGGTGACCTGGTCTTTCCAGCCTTCTTGTGGATCATGGGCGTCTGCATCCCTCTTTCCGTCAAGAGCGCTTTTGCTAAGGGCGTGCCAAGATGGAAGATCGTACTGCATATCGTCAGGGTATGTCAACTTTGTTTTGTCTGTTTGCCCAAAAGTTCGATTTGAATCCCGGGTTAGATTTCTCGATAGGTTCGCTTGTGTTGGATTCGGAATTCGAATTGCCGTTTTACCGAAAAGAGGGATGGAACAGATAGTGCATGGAACATGTACCTATTATATTTCACACTTACTTTCCGAAGTACATTATGGTATCTTCTGAGCACTTGGATAATCTGTCTGTGTTGGGATTGGCCGCCATGTCTATCATCGGTGCTGGGTTAGCACCTTGGATGCCAACCACGTATTAGTTATATTTATTTTCTTACATATTTAAAAAAGATCTACAATAAACGTTGTTGACAATCGTAATGACTCTACTTTATTAATTGCTTATGGATAGCGATGCTATTAAAATGTAACACATGGACTCATTATCATGGTCATGCAAGTAAACAGGTTTCTTTAATTAATTCTGTTTTTGTTATTAAAAGATTTGTCACCCTGGATGCAAGCGGTCAATTATGTATGATCCCGCAGACCGCACCCAGTGTGACAAAGCTCTAATCTTGCAAAGGCACAAAAATGCAATATTGACACCTAGTCTATGTGGACGACATCATCATATTGTTATGTTATTATTGTCATTATTGTGCAAACGAGCTAACTCTACTATCAAAATACCGCCTATACAATGTATAGATAGAAGATCACTGTACATATAAATGTTCATAACATTGAACAAAAATATGCTTCACACTTTTTGCAAGCATTTTGTACGTTATACGCACAGACAGTGTTGCAAAAAGCTCGTCTCATGCTTAAAGCTCTCACGAGGGTGGATGGGCCCATAACCTTTACGAACCAGTATTATTATGCAAACGTTACGAGAGGCTGGCTCGAATGAGAACATCGCATTATGGTGCATACCAATAATATGGGTGCAGTAATACCATTGCGTAATGAATTAAAGACTAGGCTTTTACTTCTATGTTGATATTAAAATTCATTCCGCCAAATATAAAATTAAAAGTGAAAATGGTAAACACTAATGTAATGCTGGTAATTAAGACGCAGCTGTTTAATTAGGCACTAAAATTAACAAAGACGCCTAACGTTTTATGAAATTGCATTGGTGGAAGATGTCAATATTATTTGTATGTTGCAATATATTGTTTGTGAGAAAGATGGGAAATGAAATTTACGTAAGCACCATTTTCTTTGTATCAATGAACCATAAGTTGTTTAATTAGAATGCTCATGAAACATTGTGAACAAATATCAAATTCACCTCACGCGACCCTTTCACTTTCGATTGCATCACATTTCACTTCCTTATTTCATGTGATTCTATAGAATCTTAATAGAATCTCTGGGGATGTTGGACGCACGCGCCATTGCAGAATTTTTCATTGGAAATTCCGTTCTCGCGTGTCTGCTGCGAGCTTTCTCCGTCCGTGAGTGATGATATGGCCCGCCATTCATACACTTCTTTGTTTGCTCAATTGATAGAGTGAACTGCCTATTCTTTTGCGTCGTTGTATATGTACGCGTAATTAGCGGCCGGCTGATGGAATTTTAAAGACATTCGGTGACTGTGACCTAGTCGAGCGGCCTGGTTTACATGCATACTTCCGATTGGGGATACAACTAAAACAATGATTAGGCGTCGATGTATGATCTGTGAACTGGTTCATTGTGAGAGGCGAATATTTCGTTGTGCATGCCTTGGTAGAGACTTATTAGCATATCTGTCGGATCATAAAATAAGTCAAGAGAATGGATCAAGTATAAGTACCTACACAATATAACTTTTTCTGCATTCTTTATCCGCAACGTATTGAGAATGTGATGAATGAATCATGTTTTTATCTTAGCAAGAGTCATTTAGGTACTTACGATACATTCTTTCTGATAAAAATAAATACTTTGTGTAAATACAAGTTATAATTTATTAATTTGCGTGTTATTCGTTAAAAGGAAAAATATCCAATCTGACATGCATGACGAATTCCTATTAATTTACATAATATTTCAAAAATAACAGATAATTAAAAAATAATAAATACCTTCTTACTTAGGCTTATGTCGTTCTATTTAACAATACGGAAATAACTAAGCAATACAATTTACTCTTCCTATAGGACATTCCGTTCGATTATCGTGATTACAAACTTTCAATTCCCAGGATACTGTATTAGATCTACGATCTACATAATCTTATTGGCCCCCTTCTGTTCGTTCCAGAGATCCGTAATAATGTTCCTACTGGGGATGAGCCTGAACACCATCTACGGCTCCAACATGCTGCATGAGCTCCGCATCTTCGGCGTGCTGCAGCGGCTAGCCGTGGCCTACTTCATCGCTGCAGGGTTCTACGCGCTCACGGCGCCCAAGTACTACACGCCACCTAGGGTCAGTAATCACTTATGAAAAAAGAAAGAAAATGAATTTATTCGACCTAATATAACAACATTATTTACATTACTTTAAGAGTGTAAGTTTAAAGAATTTAATTAGGATCAATTGATTAAAAGTAGGCAGCACACTCAAGTTGACAAGGCTCAGCATTATCATAATCATCATCATCATTAGGGATACCTTCTGCGAGCTGCCTATGATAATAAGCAGCTCCACGAAGTCGACTGCTAAACTATATCGGCAATCGCCTCTGACATCTTACCAAAATTCAGATTGAATCTGTGACTATTACAAAATTTTATACCCATCTTTCTGGTACATGGTCCTACCCCGCGCTTTGTATCGAAGAATTTCCAGCCAGAACTCTTCTACCCCTATAGCAGATAGAAAAGCTGTAGTAGAAAAAGTACGTTCAACTAGAACAGCAGATCGGGCCTTAGATTGTTAGTTTCTGATGTCGTATAGTACCATGGTCTGGTTGAGGAAATGATTGTTTACATTACTGTTGTTCTTAACCTTTGCGTGTTTATCCGCAGGGTGCATGCGGACAGGCTCTAAAGGACGTTCTATCGTGCGTGTGGTGCTGGGCGCTGGCGGCGGTACTGGTGGCTCTTCACAGTGCCATAACCTTCACCGTACACGATCCCAACTGTCCACCGTGAGTACAGTTGAATATGGAATTACACTTTCACATAATGTTCTCTACGCGCTATTTTCTCCTTTGCATCAGAAAGTTGTTTTATCATACCCGTGGTGCTGCTTCACATCCGTATTACCTTCATTGGTACCGCCTGCCATTAAAATTATTTACCATAGTTATCTAAGGATTCCAACCGGAGTTGTCTACGCAAGGAAATTTTCAAATATCAGTACCGTTACCATGAGTTTACGACGGATTTACTCGCTAGCAACTACGTAAAAAAGTCCATGGAAAATTGCACATAGCGGTCACTTGCATAACTAAAATTTTCCATACAAAAAGTTACGTCGTCGCTAGCGAGTAAAACCGACGTAAACTCATGGTAACGGTACTGCTGACGTTTATCTCCACAGAGGCTACTTAGGCCCCGGCGGCAAGCACGACGACTGGGTGGCAGAGGACTGCAGCGGTGGCGCGGCTGGCTACATTGATCGTTTACTGCTGGGCCCCTCGCATCTGTTCCAGCGCAGCGACGCCAGGGGGGTCTACGGAGGACCGCCTACGGACCCTGAGGGTCTTCTTGGTGAGAACTATGTCCCCTTATCAAATGCTATTTAGCTGTTCTGCCGGTAACTGTCCTTCCCATGTTTATATTGACCCTAGGGGCCGAATAAGTGTCTGTGTTTTGGATACAACTTGCATAGGATTTAGTAACTGAGTTAGTACGACAACCACTCATCACATCTCCATGTAGGCACTTTGACTGACATTATTGATTGATAATGTCTGCTTATATTTGCTATCTTAGCGAAAAAAAACGGTTGTGGCGTTAATGATACGTTCAATAAAAATTTACCAAACTTGCAGGGTAGCTAGATTAACTGCTTAACAATTTCTACTTGTACCTATCACGTTTTAGATCAATCAGACGCCTGCCTGACCATCGTTGATGATATTCTCGGTAATCTTGCAGGTTGTATAACATCAGCAGTGCAAGCGCTGCTGGGCGTGCAAGCCGGCGCCACAGTGCTGCTGCAGCGCTCGCACAAGTCGCGCGTGTCGCGCTGGCTCGCGTGGGCGCTGGTGTTTGCGCTGTCCGGCGCTTTACTCGCCGGCTTCTCAAGGGAGCACGGAGTCATACCCATCAACAAGAACCTTTGGTAAGTCTGCATCTTACTACGTCACGTCACGTCAAGAACCTCTTTACGTCAGTTTTATTGAGTTAATCGTACCGTGATCATATTTCTTGACGTTCTCATCAAGAAATATGCAACGAGATTCTAATGGTTCTACAATACGATTGATTTCATGTAGTCCCATCAAAATTGTTGGTCTGATCATATAAGCTTTAAATTTCCAAATTATTATTCGACATCTTTTTAGATCAAAGTATTTAGTAAGCATTACGGCTAGGTAATTCATAGTACGAAACTTTTCTACCTCTCATTTCAATAAAACATGTCACTATAATAAACAATGAATCATAAACCCTTTTCTTTCATAACCAGGTCGATGTCGTTCGTCCTCGTAACCTCAGCCTGCTGCCTGGTCCTGCTCAGCATCTGCTACACCCTGACCGATGCATGGCGACTCTGGAATGGGGGCCCCTTCCGCGCGCCGGGACTCAACGCCATTGCTCTCTACGTGGGGCACTCGTTGTGCGCACATCTGTTTCCCTTCCACTGGCGCGTACCTTATATGAAGACACATGCGATAAGATTGATTGAAGCTGTCTGGGGCACAGCGTTGTGGGTCATTATAGCGCATGTCATGGCTAAGAAGAAAGTGTTTATCACGCTTTAAGATTCTTGGCGTGATCTCATCTGCTACACGCTGAGCAATGCTTGATGACTCTGTAATGTTGTCCAATTCAAAGATAGTCAAACTATCGATATCTTCATCACGATTTGAAAGTTCGTGGAGTTTCAGCAGGTTGTGTAGTGTAATGGACAAAGTTCTGTAGCATAAGATTTTCTTTAGTGATTAAACTATGTATCAAGTTGGTAAATTCTAAGAACAAAACAAGTTCGATAAGAATCATAGTACCTATACTCAGATCATTATCATAATTGTATAACTAAATTCAAGACTGAGCCCAGTTAGTAAGTAAAAAGACTCTTTTTATATCTGTTTAAGATGCAAATATTTTGTTATGTCTAGTCTTGAATCTGTATTGAAATATGTCCTGATTTTGACTATCTCGTGTAATGCAATAGTTTTAAGACTGCTAAAATAAAGGAAAATATTTAAAAAAATATACAATTTTTTAAACTACTCGCACAGTTAAATATCATTAGCATCTTAGATAGTAAACATGTATCAAGCATTATGTAAGACTCAAAAAGGTGCAGGCAATAAAAAGGCCGATATACAATATTTGACACTTTATTAGCTCAAGGGTGACAGTAAAATCCGCAATGTCATTGGAAAATAATAATAAAACAAACGATTCAACAAATCATGACTCAAGGTAACAGCGAATAGTTTTAACAAATAAAACTATCAATAAAATTACACTTCAAAGTATAACAAACTACTGCGGGCTCAGCATAGCTCCCGCTCTCAAGACCCATTCGAAATTCGAATTTAGGAATGTTCATTCGTGCATGTCAATTGTTTCCCTCATGCATATCATTCATTCATTTTTCTAATCGAATTCTATTGTTGCAACCAATCTCGAATGGGCCGTATCTATTGTCACCCAAAATGTGTGCGGTGCTCACAAAATAACATGTAAAATTATGTTTGTTTGGCATTCCATTACAATGCATCGTGTCAAACGACCACGCTCGCCGCACTACTTACTAATATAATTCCATAAGTTAAATATCAACTAATTTAGTTAATTTATATAAGTCGTTTTTCAATAACATCACTCTTTTTGTAGACAGTAAATGCCGTGTTAGGAATTAAACATTTTACATGTTAAATATACTTTAATAATATAAAGTTTCTAAAGGGATACTTTTCGATATCGCTCGCGATAGTATCGTCGATGCTTATTTTATTGGTAAACTCAATATCTGATAGGCAGGCACGCACGGAGGTCATCGCCTCGTATCTGAGAGATACTACCGATATAGTATACTAGACACCTAACTTGTATAGCGATAAAGACACGTAAAACAGTGTTAAATATATATTCTAAAATTTCATTAGAAAAAATCTCTTAAAATATATCTCAATTCTCTTAATACGATCCCTGGTGAGACGGGACAATATAATGATGATATATTACATCTCAGCATAATATAAATAGACATTTCCTTAATTCTCTAAATAGGAAGAACTTTCAAAATGTAAAAGATAATTGCACACACATTAAAAATATTAATACGAAACAATATAAATTTAGGCCTGCAATTTAACCGATGTAATAATAACATACGAAGGTAACATGATTTCGATACAATAGTAATAGACGCAAGTAAGTATACTTAAAAGTTTTTTATTTATTTATTTAGATTTGTTACGAACTTTTGATTTTGATATACATTTTGAGCAAATACAAAGTATAAGTAAACAATCGAAGTATATGTTATCACATCTGTTAATTACACTGCCAATTTGTAATTCTATTAAATTGGTATACAATAAGACTAAGAGCAACAGCAATAGACATTCAATATTGGCCGGTCTAAACTAGCGAAGTAACAGATAAGTATACCTCAGGGGACAGACATTTGTACAGAGTTAATTAATATGTATTATTCTAAGTTAGTGTAAGTACACGAGCTCACTTTAAGTCACTCATTCTACCAAAGTGTGGAATGTTTAGTAATAAGAATGTTAGCGGTGCGAATCGCAGCGTGAGACCATAGACGAAAACTTGTCTGTGGTTAAACATAGACACTGCGTTCGCGTAGAACAAATTCCCAAAACGGAAATATCCTTGGCAAGACCGGAGACGGTTGCTACTGAATATTTCTGCAGAAAATCATGAATATTATGGTAATAAAATAGAGACAGTAAGAGTGATATTTAAGTCACACTTCAATCATAATTTGATATCATAAGAATGGTCTCGTAGTTGCGCTACATCTATGATTAATCCGAAAAAAAAACTATTTCGATCTTGATGCATAATATGAGTGATTTATTTTAGAAGTTAGTAGCGAACTATTTAGTGTAAATATTATGTATATTTAAAAAAGTTGATATTAAGCAGAATTATTAAGAGACCGTCCCCGGATGAAATATAAACTAACGCTCAGGCGGCAGAGATTCCTTCCAAGGCTTACGACAGATACAGCAACACGTTACAATTACAATACTGCTAGTGCTTGAAGGGCTACGTGGGCGCACGCAGGCTATGTAGGCACGTAAAGTAAACGTTATCTCTCGAAGGTATGCCATCATTTGTACTTGTGGAACTGTTGAGCGCAGTGAGATTGAATACAGCTAATATGTTTCTATCGGGACCTCCACAATGAGGCCCCATGGTTCTATAAGAGACTAGACATAACCGAAAACAATTGTCATACAAATCGGCTTCATACAGGTCCTCTACGGATATCTCTAACGTTATCTTAAATACAAGATAAAATCTCTTAGGACGACACACATTTCGCTATAAATGCAAATTCATGGAATTCAATATTTACCGTTAAGACGCGCTTGTATGGCGCGCGCCTTATATTATGCTACGAAGATTCCCGATAACACCACCGCAACACGATAAAATAGAAAGAAGTTTCTCGTAGGCCAGCATCTCGCACGGACGTCCACTCTCATTCATCTCTGTTTGTCGTCGTATCATCGGAAAAAGAGGCAATAACAACTTTCGAGTTTGGTAAACATAATATATCAAGTTCACAAAAGGCATCTCTAATATAATTTAAATAGTGATCAGTCACAACAACCTATCGCCCGCTTAGTCCAGTGTCAAAACTACAAAACCGATGTTAAACTTTATTAGGCCAATAACACTGTGATCTACGAACGGCAGCGGTCACGAGGCCGTGCGCCGGCGCCGCGACACACCGGTACAAAGTATGCTTTGGGTAACAATTAAAACCTTAACCTAATTGCACATTTTAATAAAAACACGCACGAATTAAAACTTAAATTATGTAACGCTTCTACAGCACTATTAAAATATATTACGAGATTTCAAACAACACGCGTAAATAACTCTCGACTTACTTAATCCCCAGTACTGTTCCCTGTCTTCGAGTCGCACCTCG
>OY757255.1:4378191-4480684 GCA_963584085.1 Pyrausta aurata | reverse complement strand
CATTAGCGTGCCTGTCGATCCCTTCTGTAATAAAACCAACCATATTATATGAATTATACAGATTGTGAATCTAATGAATACAGGTGCAATAGTTCCTAACACCAAAGCGAGACTTCTTTTTATTAAGTCCACGTTATCAATCCGAACCACAAGAAGATCTAGTGGCACATGATATAAAATGTAGGCAGTTCTACTGATAAAAATGGTTAAGGGTGATTGTTTTGTAAGTTGATATTCAGCATAACCAGCAGTTGAAAATACGTAGGTACATCTGCTGGTCTGGTACCCAAATACCCTAGAGCAGCAGGACGTATGCTTATGGCATGTTCTATAACTTGTTGAATTGTGTCCATTGCTATATCCAAGGTATGTTATGGTGTAAGAATCTCATAGTGAGTATATCACTAAACTGTGATGTGCTATAGACACGGTAACTGACCGGTTGGCTGCTTATAAGCGGCGTGTTGATTGGCTGACGTGAGTGATGCGATACATAGAGGTGCGCGCGACGGGACGGGGCCGCGGCGGGCGCGGGCGGCGCCGCGTCACGCTCCGGCGAGAGGGCGCCTTCGCTGTCTGATGACGAGAGCGATGATGGCGGCGTTGGGGGCAGGTTGAACCCTGGATAGAAAGAAAATAGTGATGAGACACAAACCCAGGCAGCTGCAACATGGCTGGTTAAATGAACACAATATTTACGACAGTCATCTCTTCTCGAATGGTACAAAAAGTCTAGTACGAGTATAAAGAGCTTAAGAGCCAAAACCGCTTGCACCTCGTATCGTCTTTTGTTTGAAGTGACACCCGTTGTATTGTCGTGTGTGCAAATGATTTTCGTTGTAAAGTGTTTAGGCGCGAGAGACCTCGGCCGAACAATGTGACTTTCTGCCTGACTGACATATGAACTTCATACGTCAACTGCTGGAAGTACTTTCTTTGGAAAGAAAGTATATTATTTTGATATCAAGCTGTAGGATTCAGTCAGCTCGATTCAATAAATATACCTAAAATCTGGAACTGCTGGAAGTAACTCTTGATAGCCTATGGGTTAATTCCACTTCTCTCGAGCAAAAAATATAGTGCAAGCACGGTTACCTGACGCCGACGAGCTGGAACTGCTGGAGGTGACCTTGATGGAGAGCTTATTTGAGGACAGAGAGTTGGCCAGCCGCGGCGCCGCGCTCAGCAGCAGCTGCGGCACCCCCGCGGCGCCCACCTTCTGGAGAACAGCTTGTGGCATGTGGATTGTTCCCGTCTGGAATTCAAAGACTTAGGATAAGCAAGAAACGTATTGACTTGTTTGTTCTAGCAACTTTTAGTAGTAGATTTTTTTATACTATATCATCCAACTGCTGGGCAAAGGTCTCCCCCAAACTTTTCCACCTATCTCTATCCATGGCCAACGACTCCCAATCCTTAGAAAAACGAACCAAACAACCAACTAGCAATTGACCGAATTCTTAAAGGTGCTCGTAGCTGTACAATTGCAGGATTACGGTATTTCGACACTTAAGATAATTAAATAATCTTAATTCATTTAGCAAGCAATTTACAGCACAAACTTCCGCATTTATTGAGCGCTGGAACTGTCAATTACACATCGCCAATAAGCACAGTACTTACTACGACAGAACCAGTACATAAAAATAATTGCAAACGTATAAGAATTGTCTCGTAAAAATTCCGAAGATACCCGCTTCGCCGAAACCTCCCAAGAGATCGCGTTAATTACGAACCAAGGCACAATAATTAGGTACACCCATAATGCATTCACGTTTCAGTAGTCTCGTTATTTGTTAAATGGTAAATTAGTAATCGTGAGTGACAACAACATAAATACAGCACAGACGAAGCAAGCCAGCCAGAGAAATAAGTATTATGTGTTGGTTGCTATTAGCGCACACATCACGTCGGTGTTTCTGGTTATTTTCTTAAAACATTTCACTAATATTGTATTATCGGAAAAGACAGTTAAATCTACGTTTAATGCATACCAAAGAATATGAAACTTAAACAAGATTTAAGTTAGGTATGTCAGTGAGGTCCAGGCTAGGTCGTTAAATTTCAGCCCAACATTTCGTTTCACTAAGCAAATGTTTTTTTTACTTCAAAATTGAACAGCGCATTTATAACCGTCTAGCTATTCTGCAATTTAAGCTCAACGTCAAACACTGTATGGGCCTTAGTTGCTCGAAATAAATGATTAAATTAATTAAACACAGTAAATTCATGTAATTACAAACAGACCTCTCTGTTCAAGTTTCAGCAATCATGTTTGAAAACAAGCTTGGTGAGCCTACTGACATTTCACATTTGCATCTGTGCGACTGCCGGAGACCACTGCGCCCGCGAAAAAGTTGCAATTGAAGACCGGATTACGGCGAAAGTTGCGCAGTCACTGCCTCAGACCCCGCCTAGCTGAACTCTAATGACCTTTGATTTTCGACGATCGTGATCACACCGATAGTTTACTGAACATTTGCCGAAACAAAACATACCTTTTGTATCTTTTGCAAGCTGTCCAAATTCCAACCGATTGCAATCTGTTCATCAATCGTAAAACTAAATTCGTTCCACATAGAACTATCGTAGTCTTTAATATCCTATACAAGAGGAATACATAAATGGCAGCCTTAATACGAAACAAATTTGCTGTTGATTAAACATGCAATTTATATAAATGGATGCTCAATCCTGTTGCGATTCAGGTTTAATTAATGGATTTGTCTACTTTACGATGCTATAACAGTCACACACATCAGGTTTGCGATTCAAAAGTTAATCATGCAGATTGCATTGTTTTGGTTTCTCTGTGGTGGCTCTGTGGTACCCAGTGGGATGTAAAGCGAAAATTTACTTGCTTAACCTGTTTTAAATGTAACAAGACCACAAATTTATTAGCTGTTAAACGACTTTTTGGCCTGGCAACAACTTTAAGAGGGATTTAGCAACAGGTGGCGAGAGGGATCGATGTTCAAGTAACGGCTCGGATTTCACGACCTTTATTTCCCTCAGGACTGCTGGCCCATATAACGCCCTCTTAGGAAGAGCCAGTCATATCACTTGACATGTAACATTAAGAAAAGGAACGAAATATTTTAGAAGAAAAACAAGATTTCAATGTTTATTTATAAGCCAGACTGGTAGGTAATACGTTTTTTTGCCCAGTCTGAGCAGTTCAACCACAATTTATGAACTTAGCTCGCTTACCACAGGCATTAATCTATTCGTTGGCCTTCTACTTGGAAACTTGGACCACTTGTTGTGGTGGTTCTCAACATGAATTGACTTGGGGCTTAGGAGTTGCTCCAATCATAGTATCATCTCATCAAAATTTCATAAAATTAACATATTAAAACTTATTGATTATAAAAAACTTACTGTGTGATCAATAACGTAGTCCAAGTGTGTGACGGGCGTGCCTGGCGTGGGGGATGGGGGACATGAGGACGCTGGGGACTCTGGCTCGGACTTGGGTTCCATTTTGACCTCCGTGGTGACCCGCGGAGGGGACTCGCTGGACCTCCGTCGGCTGCTCCACGCGCTGGCTGGCATGGCTGGGTAGCATTCGTCTTCCATGTCTGGAATTTAAAAAAATATATAATTAAATTTGGAACACTACCATATGATAGTTAGATGGTTATCCCTTGATGTTTAGATTGGTTGCATTATCAAAATATAACTCAAAGTTCATGCAAGAAAACACTGCGCTACTATGAGTATAAAACGGTACAACTCTGAAAGCATCGCACTGAGACCACAGAAGCTCACATATGCCCATAAAATGAACCCAGTACCTGCTTTCCTTCCTACTTTCTTTCCGTTTCTTAAACTGTCTGTAAGTTTATTTGCAATCACTTCAAATCAACAGCTCAATTACGGACAATGTAGGTAGTTACAAAACGAGAAAGTGTAAAAGTTGCAACTACTACATCATCTACTCGGTTACCGACTCGTATAATTTGTTGGTTTACAAAATCGTTATCTTCATTAGCAATCGATGTTGCTAATCGATTGGTGGTGGAATTAGAGCGATCGCTTCCTCCAGGTTACGTCTAGTTGGGTGCGCCTGAGTTGCCGACCGGGCAAGGGAAATGGACGAACGTTGCATGCTTCTAATTAACACCTTTACATATTATGTGCAGTAGGTACACAATCTTCATTGCGATTAGAACAATTAAGCCATCTTTAACGCCTCGGCACACTTATTGGTGTTGGAGAACCAAATATGAATATCTTTGGAGTTTGGTTACTTGTTGATGGTACACAGAAGGAATATATTATAGGAAGGTGTGTTAAATCACTAGCTAGAGGTGTGATTGGGGTATTTAATTATAGTCAGTTTAATAGACCTGATTGACTGTGTATAGTAAGGAATCCACTTAAGAGCTGCATATCGTCGTTTTCTGGATAGCACATCGACAGGTGGTCTCATTTCTCAACAATATTTTTATTTGACTCAAAAAATCGCTGTGCCTTAGTTTTTAAAAGATAAAGTACAGTGACACCGATGTTCGGTTATTATAACCACATTAGCGGTGCCACTTATGTAGGTACTCTGCTTACAAACAAACATGAGTCGGCTTAGTTCTAATTACTTACGCATGACTTATTCATTGATTAGCTTCGCTAGGCCTCGCTAAATACTTTGTGTAACGCGGCACGCGCTGTCATTCCCATTTCTATTACTTACAATAGTTGTTTGGTATAAAATCTTTAAAAGGAGCTGGTTTGAATGTCGTTTAGGTACAAGAAAAGATTTAATACTTTAACGCTTTAACTTTTAACTTTAACGTTAATTTAATTTACTACATTTACAGCCTGTTTGACAATTTCTTGATAAGTTTTGGCTAGGTTAATCTGTCCAATACTGTGCACGAAATAGGTTTAAAGAACTTTATTCTCATAAGAAATACAAGTTTCACTTAAAATGAGATAAAATAAAATTGAAAATTAAACTAAAGATATTGGCCGCCAGCACTCGCTTCAATATGTAGCTTAAGCTTCTTTTTAAAGGAATTTAGAGTTTCACAACTTCTTATATCAGATGGCAGTTTGTTATAAAGCTTTGCTCCCTCAAACAAAATGGTCTTCCTCCCATAACCAGTCCTAGGCATCCCTAAATTTAGTTCTTTTTTGTTCTGAAGACTACCAGTGTTAAATATTACTTTATTCTAGTTTTATGTTAAATTTTACGGCACTGTTGATAATTTTATATACTAAGAGGCAAGTATTGTAATGGTGTATTTGACTAATGTGAATTTTTTTGGGTTTTTTATTTAACTGTTCGGTCGGTGTATGAAATGGATAGCGATGTAGGACTTTGATAATTTTATTTTGGCACTCTGTATTTCACCTATGAATTTAAATGAGTTGCTGCGGCTGAAACCCAGATTTCAATTAGGTACTCGAGGTGCGATTTTACTAGCGCGTTATAAATAATAGGTCTTACATTTTTTGGAATACAATTTGCAATCTTGCTCCGAGAACGGATGTTAGCTAATTTAGTTAGATAATGATGTTTCATATTTGTAATATTCGTAGATTAGTTCTTATTTGTCGATGGTGAAGCAGGCCGTTAATTGATATCCAAGATTGTTAACAAGGAGTTAAATTTATGTTTATAAGTAATAAAATTAATTAATTTAAGTTATCACCGCTCCGTGCGTAGTACATTCACCCTCAGGTTCCTTTCACCAAAATCAGTTGCAAATTAACTAAGTTCGACGGAGGCGTGATTAAATTTAATGATTGCCCGCGTATGTACAGTGACATCAGACTACACATTTTTGTTGAAAAATAGTCCTTATTCCAAGAGCATAAGATACCGCAGTGTTTAGCTTGACGTGCTGTCGTCCGTACAGCCCGCAGCGCAGCACACTGAGCTAAAGAAATTCTGACGTATATCCTAAGCGTCATCCAACTTTTTGTGATAAATATTTGGTTGAAATTGGGTGGTAGAAATTGTACAAATTTTGGGTAGGATGGTGTAACATGCTGTAGCATTAGCGGTAAAATGTGTGCGAGAAGGGGATTCGAAAAGTGGTTTTGTATTTCAAGAACCTGTTTGATGCCTCCCCGTAAAAAGGGTACGGGAAAATTGTATCGTATTACTGTGAATTGGAACGATGATCATAACCTTTAACCTTTGCAACTAAAACTGAATCAACACCCAGCTAAGACAAAAGAAAGGAGGAAGGAATCCAACCTCAAACTAGCACTTGAAAACGATGTAGATTAATCGTTTTTGATTAATAGAATCGTAAATACCTATCATTATCATTAAAGTTAAAGAGCTAGGCTCTTGTCATTTTTCTTTCCTAATTTAGAGTTTTTATAGAAAAATCCGCTGTGTGATGTGTGAAAAATAGTGTGGTGGTTGCCATTTTGCCTTCCACACCGCAGTTGAAGAACCGCGGGTGTACCGGCCTATTTATTTATGCACAGTCAAAAGCCATAGGCGATACCTTTAACCAAGCTCCTCTAATGCATCTACTTAATTATATACCTATGTGTTCATTAATTTGTGGCCAATTTAATGTAACGTTCTATTTGTTATAATTGCGCATTGACGTTTGTAAAATAAATCTTTAGATATCCGTTTATTTAGACCGTGTTTAACGTGTGTAAAATTTATCAACGCGTTATTATACCACACGTGATAGATACGAGTATTTATGTAGGTAATAGTATGTATTGATAACAAACACTAAGCAAGGCCAATAAACAAAAGAACAATAATACTGATATCAGCAACGGCCTACGAATTAGTAACGGAAGGAAAAAATACTAATTTTAAATGCTGTAGTTTTTTATTAGGCCTACCTTACTTTATACCTTAGGTAGTAGAATTTATTGTATACTCGTAACAGCAAGCTTCTAGCGCAGTATTGAAATGCCATATTTGCGGTACCCCATGATTTATCCGTGAGAAGATCCAATTAATAATTAATGGAAGGATCATCTAAATCTGCCATGAATAAACAATGAAAAAGAAAAGAAAACATATTTTTGTTCTTTGTAGTGGATAAGTAAATCTGCATGAATTTATAAATGCCAGACATTTATTGAAAACGTTAAAAAGTAAGAATGCAGGATGGGTTTTATTTAATAAACTTGATGTCATCAAAAATTCTGTTTTATACATTTCCTACTAGAAACCACACAATATTTATTATATGGGACCGGTTTCAAAACATGGATATTTTGAATGCAGCTAATATAAACATTAATTTTAAAAAAGATTCTTGTTTCTCCACATGTAGGTAGAGTTCCTATAAAAGATAAATAGCATTTGCATGTAATTAATAGGATTAGATAACAGTGAAAAACGTGACTATAAAATTAAGTGAAGGTCGTATTTAGCTCGTTTTATGTTAGAAAAAATATCGCATCGAGACACTTCCACCGAGTTGTCTTGTTAGAATAGCGCATTGCTATATTTTATGGGCTTTAAATATTATTTCAGATCGACACACGTGTTTGCTGCATTAGCTTACTTTAAATTTAATTTGAAACATTGTTGTTTCAGCTTATCTCGTGGGAAGGAGGCAAGTTAGAGCAGCGCATGAGTTAACCCCATGTTTTCCTCAAGATTGCATTCGCAACAAACGGAGGCACGTTGACAATGTCATTATCAGATGAATCGTGCGCATGCACAGGGGTCTACACATCAGGGTATACATTATTGTTGCAAAATCACACCTATTTCAACCAGATAAGAAGCCTGAGTGTTTAGCCTGACGTGCTGTGGTCTGTACCTACATGGGACCCAGGAACTATCTGGGCTGCACGTGCCAGTCTACACACGACAGCTTCGTTACTACGATCTAAAACTATACCGATTAATTAATAGCACAGTCTTAATATTACGTAAGACGTGTGTTTCGTTCGGTTTGAATTGAAAATCGATTACTATGAGCTCAGCGTTGAAATCGAAATTATCATGCGTTCACCTTGATAACAAAACAATGCATGCATCAAACACCAGTTCGAATCAGTTTGTTTAAGTATTTTTGGAATTAATAGATTTATAATATTATTGTAATTCAGTGTGAGAAAGGTGAGTGATACCTATTAATATTAAAAAAGGGGAAGCAAAAACACATTTCCAAAGAGAAAGCCGTATCGAATTTTCAATAAAACTCTACCGTGACAAAAAGTTCCGGTGTGGCAAAAAGCATCACCTAATTCAGCAGCATTTTTCAATTGAATGATTACCGAAATATAAATTTTAATAACAATAATGGACTTATTTAGGCGTTATAAATGATGTAAGTGGAGTATATGCGGCTGACGGCATGTTTGTTGTTACAGCCGAACAATGGCGCTCGTCAGCTGAAAAACCATTCGGAACAAACGCCATCGCGACATTCAAATAATAAACTACTCCGCGAGAATTAGACGATAACATTCATCAGCCTCTTTAATTGCCTCGCACTCATTAATTTGCATACGATTGCAAGCGTTACGAATTAGCCGAATCGTTCGTACTTTGAACGAAAATTTCCACACTAATGTTTTCACCGAGTTTGCCGATGCGTTGACCCGGTTGGGCCGGCATTTGATGGGTAAGCAAAACGTGTCTTGCACTCGCCAACATTTTAAACAATTTACAATTCAATGAAAGAGAAATTTCTGCACGTCCGGTGCAGGAATTTCATGAAAACGATAAAACGGCGCACGATCCGATAAAATCCGTCGTATTTACATAACACTGGTGTATAGTTCTGGTCGTATTTAGTCATTTCAAACATTACGTTTCCCCAAGGTCGGAGCGATGACAATTGTGCTCAAACCATGAAGATAAACATTCGACTCGACCCCGGTTTGGGCATATGAAAATAGTATTCTACTTCAATTTATCGTTAATTCAATCCAGATTTGTAACTGTTTTGTTATTTTTACAGAAGTGACGTGGTTTAGAAAGTAACATTCCAAGAAATGTATTTAGTCACTAGTCAGGAATGAAGACTAAAGGCGGATACGTGAATACTACATACTATTTTTGGAATTTGTTTTCAATCAACGAATATTGCGTATTTACTTCTGATAATAAAATTGGCTACATACTTTTGCAAGTACCTATTATCAGTCTGTTGACTTTAACACAGTTGTTTGGGCAGGTTGCGCTCGTAAAGGCATTACTATTCATGTTCAAGTGATCATCAAGATTATTCAGGATAACATAATACAATGCAAGTTCCTATATCAATTCTGTCTTTATTTTATTACATTCATGATCACTTGAAGGAAAGAGTTATGTGGAAGTTATCTCTCTGAGCTTGCAAATAGCACCGAAATATGAGATAATTAGCACTAAGTATTTAATAGCTAAAGCTAAAGGCTATGCAAATTAGCAAATCACTTATTACACGTCATATTCAAACACGTACCATCGACTTTGGTGTGGTGTGGTGATGATGGTGCCGATTCGACGTCTGAGTGGAGGCTGTATGAATGTTCTGTCTTGATGGGGGCTGCGCCGAGGGCCGCGTCTGTCATCAGTCGGTCGTGGAGTACCACGGTGCCGGACTTGGAGTCGATGAGCCAGTCGTTCATGGTGGAGTCCTCGTCTAGAACCTCTTGCATATCCTGGAAAGATAAATAGAGAGATAAGGCGGATGATTCTGACAATTGCAATGAGTAGGATTTCATCATAGGTCGAACAGCTAACCCAGTATGTACTTTTTGACATCATACTTTTCTCGACTTCAGTTTCATTAACCTCCCAATTAATATACTCCATATCATTCACAATAAGAATTTATAGATCTTCCCATCACCTAAATGAAGACCATTATTTATTCATAGTAAGAATATTGAGTACATGGATTGCGAAGGAAAAGGACGTGACGTCACCAAAAACGCACGTTCACAACTTTACGTTCACAATTTAGAATGCCCTAACAATTAGTTTAAAAGGGGTACAACATTGGGGTAAGGAAAACATAGAATGGTGGTTGGTTGCTCAAAAAGGTGTGTATTATTATAGGACCCTATTTACGGACATTAGCATCTTATGCAGTTCGTATAAGGTTTAACAAAAATCATAAATAACCTGATGGTGACTGTACCTATTCCCCAAAAAATATCAGAAACTGAATAAAACTTGACGGAGCAACGACCTAGAAACCGTCAAGATATCGTTACTTAGCAGAAAAGGTTGTTGTTTTTGTCGATTCCGTGAAAACTAAGACCTTTACTCCTACGCAGTATGATAGGCTTCATTGTAAATAGCTAACCTACTTATCGCAGTTACAGCGTGTGCAATTTAACAAGCATACCAAAATGTCATGCGGGTTGTCAAAAAAATTGTTGGAGGCATTGTTAAATTTGACATATGATGGGTTTTACGTCATACAAGGCTTTGAGCTATGTGAAAACGGCATGGTTTCAGTTTTCCGTAATAGCCATAAAACAGTTATTGTTTTTTCAATAATGGCGCTAAAACTGACCTCCTGTGGAGGCAACCATCATTTTGTCATTCCAAGTTTAATGGTTTAGGCTCCATTCTTTACTCGTTATGACATCAAACAATATGGTGTTATTTTACAGATATTAGGAAGTATGAAATTCAAGATTGCAGATTGTGTACCTTTATGACTAACTATATTCTTATGAAAACAGTAGGTCGAAAATACTTGAAAACATGGTTTATTCACCAAAAAACCCAACTTTGTATAATGTAAGTATGGAAAATAAACAATAGACGTTAATGGGAAATCACAAGCGACAGCTTCGTTGCATTAATCTAACTCTATTGACTTGTATATCTATCTATAAAAGGTATATTTCCATAAAAGTTGAGTCATGGGGAGTGTCTATCCTAATTTATTCTTTTCCATTGTCGATCGTTTGACTTCGGCCAACGACCCGATGCGTACTATACTACCACCTAACGCGCAGATAAAAATGCCGAGTAACTTTGTCATTAAACTTGTTCAATGTTTGCCGTTCTGATAACGCCGGGAATGAACAGATAATATTGCGAAATGCATGTCGTTAATATAACAAAAGGATAACGAGATTAATTTAAGGAGTAATCAAGAGGACGTTAATGCATTTGTAAGGAGCGTAATTAGTTTCCTTTTGCAATTTTGATAAAACGCTGATAAGTTAGGGTAAAAACAAAAAGTGGGTAGAAACGAAATTCATCAAACAGTAGTTTTACACTTTCATGTGGTATTTGCTATTTTCATAGGTAAGACATTGGTCGTCGTAATACGTCCGAAAATAACCGCCAACGCCATAGATGGACATCACTAAAGCAAATTGACTACATACGGGGTCATTACCACTGGCCTCCAATTTACATCTTGTTGATACCTTGATGGTAAGAGCGGGCCTATCATGCTGTCGCAAATTCTACAGCCTAATGAATAAAGTAGGTACCTAGTTTAAAACATAAAAAGTTTTTATTCGCGGTCTAAGCATTTCTGTCTGGTCTGGCGTAACTCCTAGCTAGCAGGTGTAGGTAAAGTACTCAGGTAAATATGTATTTTCTTTAAGCCCAAAAAGTTTATTTGTAAATATTTTGGGTACCTACATTTGAATGGTTTATGATGTAAGCAATATTGTCACCGCAACGTAAGTACATATGGTTTTAGGTATACTTTGTCTGTTTTGTCAGTTATAAAATTCTCAAAGCTAAGACTCTATAAAACAACATCAATGATTACACTTGTATTCGTAATTTGACCGCGATTACAATGTTTATCAGTCATTTGTTGTGATCCAGAAGCGAGTTAGAGTAGAGCGAGGTAATGTAACAAATCAGAGGGGTCATTATCACGGCCACGCTGATACCGCGGCCCTCACCTTGCGTTGCGCGGGCGACGCCGCGGATTGCCGCCAAAATAAACAGGGTTACCCACTGACGTCTTTTCATTACCATCGATTTTGAGATTATTTCGTTATTTCAGGTAAAAAGCTACGAAATGCAGCTATGGATTTTCATTTATTTATTTTATTTATTTATTCAGTTATTTATAACACTTCATACACAAACAAAAGGTACATATGATATGGATTTTATATGTTAAATTTTTCTGGTACTTTGTAACTTTGGAAAATAAGTTACTTCGAAACCAGCAGAACATTGGTGTGTTGTCTGAAGACTGACACTACATTAAAATAAAGCATTTATAGCTAGAGCTAAGTTAAGAAAACATGGTGCGTAACCTTATTTTGATATCTAAAAAGAAAAATAAAAGGTTATTGATTGATTTTTAAATAATAAGATGTAATTAATTCGTCTTGTTTCATCGTACTGCGATAAAGTCAGTTACCAAATATCCCATTTGAATTCCGAACGTCCTCAAATTGGCAACACCGTTCTATTTGTGCGCAAGCGCAGGAGCGAGTGAACGAACGGCCGTGGATCCGAACTCGGTCGGCGACCCCACGCGCTTGCCGAATGCTGATGAGATAGCCATCCCAGCACAAGTGACAGCAAGAAGATGAAGAACGCTGTTGACTTAACAGCCATTCAACGAGGCAAAGCAGCCAGCATAATGGGGACCTTTGGATCAGCTAGGTTGCAGAGTGGGTGCTAAAGTATTTAATTTTACCGTATAATAATAATAATTTTGTAATTTATTGACGATGCTGGATGCTGATTTTATATTTTATTTAATTGATTTTGACATTTATTTATATTTTATTGTAATTATTGTTATTGTAAGATGTTCATGTTTAAATGAATAAATAAAATATATAATAAATTTCTAAGTTGACTTAACAACAAACCAAATTTTAAGGCCAGGAGATAATTTACTGATGAGCTATCAATACGAAACAAGTGATATGGCCAGTAGAAGATGTAGATAGATAGATAGATAACTCTTTATTGCACACAAAATTAGTGAATTTACAAATTAGTTTAAAGAAAATGTACAATTTTATGTAATGCCAAACATACTCTGAAACAGCTCAGAATCAGGAAGTTGGTGGTGATGACACCGCTATTAGAGCACGTCGTAAGCCGTTGGTTCTGCGCCTGATCACTCATCTCATCGGTTAATTCGGATTACCGTCTCACATAATTAGCTTTAGGATAGATAATGAGAATGCAGGTCAATTTCTGTTGAGGCGTTTTTCCTTGTTTAATGAAACTAAGAAAATTAAATCTTTATTTTACAGTGGCTGTGTTCGCAAACAAATACACCTATGGCTCTACCTTAATTATATAGAGTAGACAACCGGTATCAGATTTCCCTGTAAATATTTACTTGAGGAAAAATTTTACGTGGAAAGAAAAATCAACTCTCATAACGGAGGAAATGAGTATTTGCCAACCTACTTCCGGGAAATTCTTCTGTAAATTATACTGATAAAACTTTGGCACGTGTGCTGTTTCAATAATAGTGTACTTTACTTATTTATAATGATGTTTATTTATTTACTTTACCCGGTGACGCTCGCATTGCGATTGTGAGATCAAGTTAGATTCGTTGAACTCATGCATTATGATTCCAGAAAACTTTAATGACTAACTAATGTAAACATTACAACCATGTTATATTTATGATTAGCAGTAAAAAAATCATAAGTTTGTGTGCAAGACTTTTGGAAAGAGGAACAGCTTTATACTGACATTGATTTTATGTCCGAAAACAGCCTGCCAAGCCAGTTGAACTGCCTTGAACTTAACGAAAGTTTAAAAGGTTAAGTTAAAGTTGTCTTGCCGAATTAACAACATCTAAGGTCAAATTTTGTGGTCGGTGACCACGCGCGGCGAAAATACTTTAAGAGAAATAGAATACTTAAAGATGCTAATGAGTTTGTAGCCTCCTTAAACATGTAGGATTATGTTGTTTGTATGGTAGGCTTGATAGATGTAAATAGCGAAGCTGCCTAGCTGGTGGAGTAGTGGTGAGCGTCCAAATGTGTCCGGGTATTGAACCCGAAGGCTGGACCGCTGTGGGAAATACCGATCGCGATGGGACGTGATGGCGGTTTTAATTTTATCAACCGCGTATCTATACATACATATCATACATAGTTATAATTTAGAACTTATAATGTAGATATACGATCTACATTATAAGTTCTAAATTATAACTATATTATAAGCAAACTTATAATCCAATATATTGGGCTTACCAGTGTGATAATCGGCTCTAAGGAAAAAATATTGATTATCAGAACATGGTGATAAATATATTATATATACACACTCATGAATATATTATGTATGAAATTAAAAATTCAATCTACTACGTATGAAAGTTACAATTTTTTCTTTTCTTATACTAGCTAGGGTGCACTTTTCTGACTAGTTATAGTGTTTTTAGCAAGGTATTTAAGGCTTTTTTTAAGGTAGCCCTAAGAACAGCTCATGTCGTTATACTTATATGACACTGTACCCATTATGTAACATGCCAACATATAAGCAGATATTTTTAAAAGTTGTTGATGAAATAAGAAACCAAAAATATAACACTGTGAGTGATAACAAACATTCTAAACCAAGTTGTTGATGGTTGAACTATCCTCTTAGGCTGCGTTTCCACCAGGGATGTGCGATGGAAATGTGTCGTACGAGGATGTCTAGCTGTGCTGTGAAAATGTGTGGGTATTTCCTCCAAAGCTGTGCGATGAATATGTGCCTACGAGGATGTGTAGCGGAGCTGTGAAAATGCGCATCTATGTGTGGTGCGAGGATGCGTTGCGAAGCTATGAAATGTGTCGACGGGGGTGCGGTGTATGCGCAAACCTTCTCAACACACATTCCTCGCAACCCATCCTTCGCACCCATCTCTCGTACATATCCCTCGCACACATCCCGCGTACACATCCCTCGCACACATCCCTCGCTTGTTTTGTATGCGCAAAAATCTATCTCCGCTGAGCCGTTTCCACCAGAGATGTGCTGACCGAGGCGAGGTAAATGAAGCGAGTCTTCTTCTTTACAAACACATCTCTCGCAACGAATCCACGCACATCTCTGGTGGAAACGCAGCCTTAAATCACGTTATAATATGAGTTATGTATGTGCCTACTTATCAATACTGAATTTAATCAAGGAAATTGTAAATGCATCTCATGACGATTGGTCGAAATCGTCATCAATCTTCATACTATTAAATTAAAAGCCACTTATAAATGTTACTAACGCTATTTATTGTCCTCAATTCCTTTTCTATTTCGAAACACGTGATGATTATAGAAAGCTCGGGCGGGTTCTTTTGTAGCGTTGATTAAATTTATTGTGAAATTGTAAATGCAAAAACATTTCGAGTAACGGTAACAGGTTATATTAGCAACAAAATAAGTACTTAGTTTTCTTATTACATAGAATCATTTTGATTATTGCAGTATGATGGTAATTACAGTGGTAATTTCCCTGTGTAAGGTGAGTTTTACTGCTAAGTATTATTGGGTGTCATCCATGAATTTAACATACATAATCATATGTGTATGTAAAAAACTCAATCTTTAAATCTTGTAGCCTACGTTTTTAAAGTAAAGTGATTTACTGTAGTGACGTTACCTAACATTTGGTGGGCATTCAAGTTGATTAGATAGATCAGTGTTGGGCTTCATCGGTCGTTCAGATTATTTCCGTGATTTTATATGTAATAGTAAGAACCTATATGTTACAAACACATTCTGAAACTACTTACTATTCAAAACTGGATATTGTTCTACGTATAATAATGACCTCAATTAGATTAAACTGAGATAAGTATTTAATTTTCAGATCGGAATTGTGAGATGAATTGGGCTTTCATTCACATTAAATATTGTCATTGTGATCTCTATGCAAAATCGAAGACAGCGCAGTTTTGAACGCATTGTAGCTTTTCCTTTTAAGTATGTTTCTTAACCACAATGAATGCACCTAGTAGTTACGAATACCGCTCATCTTTCATAGTAGGGATGCACACATCACTATGTGGACGGATAATTAAATTTCCAGTTGAGAAACCGAGCTGATGTTTATAGATCGAGAAAACAAACGGTAATCGTTTGTTTTCTCAATTACTCGACGGTGAAGCATGCATGAGCCGACGCATTACTAGATGCGAGGGCCGACGTAAGGCACGCATCTGTTTGTTTGAGATGACTCCCTTTCAGTGAACATGGAAGTTAAAATTTTGCTAAGTATATTATTTAAAATAGATCCTACCATAATCTACTTGCACCTAAAATTTCAACAGCTCAAAATGAAATAACAAGCAGACTACTAAAAACCAAAATATTTCTGACACCCAGGTACATTTTAGTTATTTTCATGACTATACTTATAGGTACAAAGTAAACTAGTAATTTACAGATTACACACTAAAAATAATTGGGTTTGTATTTTTTATGATTATTTACCCTGTCATCGAACTTTTACTCTTTTCTTTTAGAAAAATACTTTCATTATAACGATAATGTCAATATAATAATGTATAACTAATGAGCTATAACACCATTGCATAAGCCTTCAGTGTTCGGAGCATAACATTTACTTTCGCCAACTCATTTTCACTCGTTCGACAAGGAAATGCGATCACAAATTAATTTCAACCACTGCACAGCCAGAAAATACACGATATACCAATTTAATATACCAATACTATGATATAAATCCCAAGAGAAAACAAGGAAAATAAAAACGTTACGGTGCGTGACTTCACTCGGTAAATGAGTTATAAATCCTTTCGTATGATCTAGCTATACTAATTACGAGCCTAAGTTGTTTAATAAGCTGATTTATCTTTAAATTCATTCATTTTTAATACAGTCAAGAAAAAACATAAAATTGATTATGATGACATTTGAATACGATTCTTATATTGCTCGAAATGCCTTTATGCATGATGATAAATTATCATTGATAACCAAGCAAATGTAGAGCAATGTAGAACAAGCCGAATTAGTATTTGAAACGAGAAAATTTGCAAAATAATACGCCCAAGTAAATACGCTTTGAAGTGTTATTTATGTATTTAGTAATATTGACTCCAATAAGTTGCATATGCATTGAACTGCTTTATTATGCGATTGATCTGATTAATTCAACATTTAAGATTAGAAAAGGCAACGCGTTAGTTGCTAGATCTTTATTTAACTCAGCCATGACATTTGGAACATACAACTTTTTAATTATGACTAAACACTGATTTCTATTGATGAAGCCCGATCAAAGTTATTATTCGGTAGAAAGGTTGTGATAACGGGTTGTGTAAATGTCTGCAGCTACAAGGCACATTGATTAGTCGATACAGGCTATATTTGATTATACCTAAAATTCATTGTAGCAAATTTGACCTTTACGCGTTTACGACTAATCGTAACTATACATAGTACTCTGGGTTATGTTTTAGTGTAGCCAATCAGCCGCGTGTATGGGCATGTGAATTTTATTCACTTCGTAATCATAACTTTGGTACTGCCGATACTAGCTAGTCACGTTTACTGTTACGCGTGGAGACAAGTTTCAGAATTCTTGATTGGTTATGCTAACGCTATATTTAGGTTTGGTTTGATTATAGGAAACTTTCTGGTGGTGTGTTTTTTGCACTTGGATATCACGATGATTATAAAATAATTATCTGTCTAAGGGCCCGTTTTTCAAATAAAGCGACCGTTTTTAAAATGAAATTTACCTAAACAATTGCTGACAAACAGGTGACGTTTTCAAATCTGTCAAATTGTATTTTATTCGACGAATATTTTTTATCAGACTATTGAAAAATCAGCCCTTAATGGGTAAATTTTCGAACCGTCCTTTTTTTCGTCATTACGGTGGCAAATTTTATTTTTCACTGTTCGTCGAAACTAAATGCGTAAGAATAAAGATTTAGATGCTATGAATCTAATAATTTATAAGGCACTCTTTGAAACTAAATACTTTCGGAGATATAAATAAATTTTGAATTCGCGCCACCTAAATGATGATAAGAGCCACCGAAATTACCCTAACCATTAATCAACTAAGCAAAATTTCTAAAATATTCAAATAAAAATGCGTTAGTGTAATTTAATGTTTTCTTTATACTAATCAACGTTTTAATTAGGAACTTTGTCGAAACAGTTACATATTTTTTTATTTCAAGTACTATAATGTTGAAAGTTTGAGCTAGGCTTTTTCTTCTTCTTCTTCCTAGCAACTGTCCTGTCTGGTGACGGGGTCTACTTTCCGACTATACTTCCTCCACTTTGCCTTATCCTGGACGTCGTTCTCCGGTAAGTCACAGCTTTCTAGGTCTTTCTTAACAACACTCAACCATCGCAGTTTAGGTCTTCCTCTTCACCTTTGACCCGGTAGGTTTTGGTTTAGTGCTACTTTACCGATGTAGTCAGATGGTCTCCTTTTCACGTGTCCAAACCATTGCAGCCGGTTTTCTTGTAGTTTATCGGCGACGTCGCGCACGCCTAGGCTTCCACGCACGTACTCATTGCGGATCTTGTCAAGCCTCGTCACTCCGACATCCATCGCAGCATCTTCATCTCAACAACTTGAATGGTCTGCACGTGTTTTTTTGTGACCGCCTAGGTCTCGCTATCAATGTAAGCAGTGGTCTTATGACTGACATGTACACCAGTATTTTTTACTTTATGGGCATTCTACTGTCACATGTTATGCCCGTAACTTCGCGCCACTTGAGCCAGGCGGCTGCTATGCGATGCTGTAGGTTATTCTTCATATTACCAGACTCGTTCATCGCGCTGCCGAGGTACTTGTACTCCTGACACAGTTTAATCACCTGTCCATCTATTACTATCCGAACAGGGTCAAGAGGGTAAACAGGGAAAGTTTGAGCTAGGCTTCATGTTTTTGAATTATAGTAAATGATAATTGAGCATCTACTAGTAATAATAATTGATTATCTATCATTACGTGTTTAAAATAAATATTGTATTGATTGTTAGGGTATTTATCGTTACAGTGGCTTATTCGTCATTCCGGTGGCCCAATACACCACCGCAATTATGCCACCGTAATGATGACAAAATGTTTTTTTCATGATCATTACTTAACTAAATAATTCATTGCGTAGATATTAACAAGTCGTTATATTGAACCAATAATCTATAACATACATACTTGAAGTTACAATACAACACTCTGTTCGTTGTCAAAAACATGCCACCGAAGTTATCACACACGGTGACCAAAACACATTTCTCAAAAAACGTACCTCGGAAACTAGTTGAAACTTGCGTATTCGCCGTCCTTTCCAAACTCAAGTTAGGGCACGACTAACGCCCAGGATGGTCCGAAACATAAATGGGTCGTATCATTGCTTGGAAAATGGAAACAATTACTCAACTGCAAGCATTGCAAGATCAGTTTTACGCGGGACACAGACATATTTGCGTCTCATTATTTTAATATAATAGTTAGTGAAGTTTTTATGCTTTTAGTTATGAAATGGAATAAACATCTTTAAAATAAGATAGTTTGATGAAAGATACGTCAAAATTTCGAGGAATTGTGAGTGGTTTTGTGCGCGTAATTTAAAATGGGACAAGCCTCCCAGGGGTAGGCCGCTTATACAAGTCGGATGTTCAACGTGTTATTTCTTGTAAGTTTTGTGTTAATTCTTATCTACTCTTTTATGCACGTTTAAGTTACGAGCTATATTTATAAGAAAGCGTGTTTTGAGTCTGTTTTGAATGATAGTTTTTTTATTAAGGTCACCGGACGTTCAAAAAAGTACGCTTGAAAATTTACCCTAATAGAATCGTGTGCAGGCGTAGCGCAGCGCGAGTTTTCACACATTTCGAACGCAAACGGTCAAAATATAATGGCGGGAGAAAACGTTTTCCTACCCTTAAACCTTTAAGGAATGAGACAAATTTGGTCTCATTCGTTTAATAACGCGCTACGCTTGTATTTTTTGTATAAAGGCTTGATTAGTAAAAAATTGACGAAATTCCGAAGAGGTTAAAAAAGTAAAAAAAATAATGTTTAGGTTCTTATATTTTCTGAAACATACTATATTTAAAAAAATAAAAACGTACGAGCAAAGTTTTTCAAAATCAGACAACGTATAAGGGGTGGAAAACGTTTTCTCTTTTTGTATGGAAGCTTGCGCGCACTGATCCTCTTAATAATGTTGGAAAATACACCTACTTACAATCAATAGTTACAACAAAAGAACTCCTAGATTGATTGTATGAAGTTTGTCAATCCACTGGGCAGACAAGTGACATTTAAAATGATATTTAATTAACAAGCAAGGCTACAAAGTGCATTTGTGGAGCAAGAAGACACACGAGACATTTATGGAGTTGATTTCGATGTTTTGAAAGGTCAAGCAATTCCAGAAAACTCAATATACTAAATCGGAATATATGAGATATAATATTTGAGTGATTTGCATACAATTAAAATCAAACACCATGATGTAAATAACAGAAAGAAAGAAATATAACAACCATGAACGAAATCGTTCGGAACGTATTATCTGTATAATAGAGCCTTTAAAATATGCAATGTTCTTAGATTACAATCAAGCTCATATTTGCACATACGATACTATGATCACAATATTTACGATGCATTTGTGAAGTGATGCAACCGATCCACACCAAGCCATTCAGATCGTTGCATAATACAATTTTGGACCATTTTGCACGCAAAACATTAGTTTAATGTATTATATTATCTATGATTAAATTAAACCATTTGAAAATCGACCTTTGGGCTAAAGTTTTATAGCTTACGTTAAAAATGGTGCAATTATTCCATAAAAGAAAAATATCAATAATTTGTATTAGGTCTTGTATTTGAATGAATTCTTGTAACTATAGTTCGATCTATAGTCAAACCACACATATATTTTAAATTAAATTATATTTTTCGATTAATTTAATCAGAGTAAAAAATGATATTTTAACTAAAAGTTAATTTCTTGTGTACTCCACAACGAGATCAATCTTTATGAGAATGAATTCATCGCTTAAGGTTCTCTCGGGTGTTACAAAGAATACTAGTTACCGTTATGACGATACCCCTTCTAACTGAAATAGGTTCAGTAGGGCTTACCGCCTGTGTTTGTACGAAATGTTTTGGCTAATTACTCTACTCAAACTCACATTAGGTTATAATAAGTATTCGTATGAACGACGTCTTTAATGTCATTTTTTTTTCTGTTAGGTTTTATGACGCCAAAGATGCAAACTGATTTTATTTTCAATCTAATCAAATAACATAATTTTGTGAGAGTTATTGTTAAATGACACTAGAGCTGATCCTAGTAGAATTGAAAATGTAGTCAGAATTAGAAAATTCATCAAAACTTTCAAAAGCATCGGTGAGCCTTCTGTGTAGACAAGAGTTATGATACTTCAAGCCTTATCAAAACAATTTATCATCCTCTCATTCATTGTGAAGTTCTTGTGAGAGCTAGAAACCACCTTGGAAACAATTGACATTCAAACACACCTCTCCCTCTTTAACATAACGGTTTCTTTGAAGTTAGAGAGAGATGTAAAGGTCTCAAAACCGAAACTTGTACTCATCAATCAATTAGCATCGGCTGGTATACTTACTGTGGACTTTGCGAGTATAACAGGCAATTAATATTGAATTGATTTGTTTTGTTTTGTTATTATTTTTTCGTAATAACAGGTGCTAACAGTTAGTTCACAAGAGTAGCATCTATTAGCTTTTTCATATGTTGTAACTGTAGAGTAAGTGGTTAAGGCCCGCTAGCGTGATCGGTAGGATAGGCCAAAGATAACGAATGAATGATACCTTTTTTTAGGTAAACTTATTTCTTTAGTTCCATCCGACTTTACCAAAAATCAATGAGTAATATCCATGAGTACGGAATTATCAAGACCTTAAACCTGTACCTAAGTGAATGCCTCATGAAATATCAACCGGCGCAGGAATGGGAGCATTTTTTGTAAGATCTACTTTCACCGCGCGGATTCGCATCCGGCTGCCTCGGTACCGTTCTCTTATCAACCATTATTTCGATCGAATGCCACTGCATATTTCGATTTGCTCTCGTTAACCATCGACGACTGGATCGCAACAACGTTTTTAACCGAAATCATCGCATCAATGCTGAGTGGGTTAATAGCGAGATATTGACTCAGTGATTGACAATCGTATTCTCACGAAGCGTCTTACATAACTCGGTCTAGACTCAAGATTTAACCTTTCGGCAGTTTTAATTGTAACCTCAATAGGATGAGCGGTGTTGCAATCACAATATTTACAACACAAGTCGAATATTGCTTTGTTATTATTGGGCAAAACAAAACACGCGAGCGTAGAACGACATATGTACTACAAAACAAAAACATGCAAATCATACAATAACTAGAACACTATGTAAGCAGTATAAGTTTCAATAATACTGCAAAAGAGTAATTAAACCGTAACACTCGTGCGTGATAATTTAAAATTAGCTGTTTAGGCTCATCTGACAGCAATAATAACACATTCCGAATCCAGATCCCAGACATTAACATCTGGTGCAACGATTTAAATTCTTATTTTATAACGTCATAATAGTTGCATACTTGTCTAATGAGATTGTTTATTATGCCTAATACATATACATAACAATTTCAGTTTCAATAGCCCAGATCCGACCATATATGATATCATCTCTGAAAGTGGAGTTGTATATCAGGCTATCTGAGTGCATGGGAACAGTTTTGCAAGTGCAGCCGTGTGAGCGTAAGCCCTATTCGTTCCATTTATCATCGGAGCAGCCCGTAACACTTGTTACACGGAAATAGGTCACAACTTCACAAGCCACAGCGGTAATGGAGTTACATGTGAACTTCTTAGAACAATAAACTGTTATGACTGGATGCACTTAACCAATTTAGCGGGAAACACATTATATCTTCGCATCGTGCCTCTCATCAGTCATAAACTGTATTTTATACGAAGCTCGTATTGTTAAATAGATTGCAATACAACTATCATATCATAAGATCACAAACGAGCTGTTGAAATACTATTACTTCCGATGAAGCGTGGTGAAGTAACTGTATGTAAGAGAACGTAGGTACTTGGAATAAGAGGTTTAAGATATAAGTAATTCCTTTTTTTGCCTGGGTGCTACATCCTAGTTTGTTGAAGTAGTAAGTAACGTTTTTCTTTAAATAAAGCTTAGATATTATGTTTAATCTTTTAATCTTGCGATAAGCAGTTAGCGGCATGCCACCGCTGCCGTGACCGCAGTTAATAGAAATTCTCAAAGCCATAGATTGGCTCCTTTCAAGATTCTTTCATGGGATGTTGTTCTTGTTGCCTCTAAGATATTCAAAGGAAATTCTCCCTGAATATTGATTAGAGGCAAGCAACAAAGTTGTCGAAGCCTGTGTTTATAAAGGACATGCCCCACTTTACCCTGAAAATCAGTCTAACGCGAACTGAAAGTGGTGTGGTGTATAATTTATATAGCTGTGTCTAGACAATAGATCGGGATAATTGCTTTAACTGCCACACGAATTTCATTACGAGCGATGTTGTTAGCGTCAAGCTGCCGCATCGATCAGGACTGGACCCATTGCTCAGCTATTGCTTGGGGATGTCCGTGTTGTTTAAGATAAACAGAAATGAATGGTGTGTGAGGGTGGGTAGAGCACTGAGTCGATCGCGGCGACGCCGGGGCGGCACTCCGGGGCTTTAACACCGTGTTATTAACGCCTAGTCGGGAATATATGGGACACAATTTTCACTTTCGTTCCTGTTTATCTTCACTGCAATTTTCATGGGCTATAAATCTTTGGTTTGCGGATCATTGGGTAGGGCAGTATTTTGTTTCCGTGGGCGATTGTTCACAGTTTCAAGAATACTTAGAACACTTTTTTGCGGAGGAACCTGAACCTGTTGCTTCAGGAATGGCAACAGGTTAGAAACTCTTTGGCCCCGTGGCGGGGATAACTAACTAAAACTTCCATGTGGGAGGTAACACACTGTTAAACCAGACGATGAAATGAAACAAACGAATGCTTCAGACAACTATTATTGGAAGAAAAATCAAAACATTACTTAAAAATAACTACAGCAGCTAAATGATAGGGTGCTTAAAAATATGATATGTACCACAGAACCAGTGATTTTCAGATTTTAATTATTTTCTTTATGAATTATTAAGTAGGCTATTATTTAAATGTTAACAGCTGTACTTAGTACCAGGGTGTTAGCGTGGGAGGGATGACGTCACTCCGTGGATTCGGTCTAGACGCCATACGTCATAGGGCGATGATTGCCAGCGTCAGTGCTATCACTGAACAAGTGGGAAGTTGTGCGAATGACTCAACTGTCAACGCCCACTTCTTGGTTATTTAGATTAATACGCTTTTTAGGGTGTGTTTTGTTTAAGATAGATGGACAAACTAACTTCAAAGGTTCACTATTCCTAGAATCCTTAAGAGGGGATATTTTCGTCTCTATATTTTGGCCGGCTGGTTCCGTTTGGTACCAGAACCATCGTACATTGGTTGGATCTTTATCTGGGAGCAAATATTTAGAGCCCTCTTATCACTGAGATATTCTTTATTGCTCGAATAATAACAGATTCATGAAAACGCAATAGCATTAATGGCACCAGACTATCGTTTATCCTGAGATATCCTGCCACTGCCCCCGTTACTGGTCACTATTCCGCAACTCCACGAGTCATCAACGCCAGTATGTCACTGCAACTTGATTCTGTTAAGTCGAGTAAGCAGATCGAACTGTCCCACAAAGAGTATCAACTAAATGGCCCTAATCCCTCGTCCCATTGCCATTGAGGTGCAGTCAATTTTTCGCCCGCCCCGCCAGATGGCAGTCAACAGGTTGCTAGTCGCACGCTAGTTCACTTTAGTTTTTCTACGTCAAAGTAGTATCGTAACATTTTTATGTGTCTGGAGGCCGATTCTGGCATGACCGATTTCGTTCGATTACGAGTATCACTGTTTTACCGAAAATATCAAGAAACATGTCAACGTAATAAAACTACCGCACGAAAGAAATCAAAATGCATAGAAATCGTGACCAGGATAAAGAAATAACTGTAATTTCTTTGAAAAAGAAAATTCGATCGGCGAACTTTTTTCGTATTCGAACTGCACGAGAATTGAGGGTCTTGGTGGGTGACAAATGAACATATAAGGGTAAAGACTTCAATAATTTTAAGGCATTATCTTATATGAAACTATTTAAATAAAAACAGCAATCTTCCAGTGAGTCCGTCACTTACGAAACGTCAACGAGTTTCGGTGCATGAAATTAATTTAAATGTCACTTGTGTAGCCTGTAGCACGAAATATTCTAGATTTCCTTGGATGCAGCCAAAAAAGTAGGTATTATTTTTATTAATCTAGGACATTAATGTTAAATTTAATTTTTAACAGTAATAATGAATGATTGAACAATGTTACAACTAAACGAATAAAACTAGCGTAAATTAATTAAACTGATACTACATGACACGCTATGGTAATCAGTTGAAACCACCTACATAAGAACCTGCATAATTTGAACTTTCATAAACAACTCCATCGAGTTGTTTTTCCAGTGTGACGACATAAGGAGCTAAAATAACAAACGCTACATTTGCTAGGAAAATGTGCGAGATAAAAAAACTGTTTCACACAACATTTACTCATGTCGTAAGTTAGGCTCGGATTATTTTTAGACACTTCCCAGTGGGGTCGTATAATGTTAGGTATGACGTCACTTCAGAAAAAGATCAGAGATTTGCGCAAAGAGATGGGATAAAAAGTTTCTCTATTTACGTCACGGATTCGCCAAGAAGATACTGGCAACGCATAAAAAGCGGTCGCAGCGAGCTGGCCAGTTTGCGGTATGACGTCACAGGCAAGCGGTCGTCACGCCTCCGTAGTCCGTACACTGTCCCACGCGTCTCAAAAGGGTATGGGATAAAAAGTTTTTCTATTTACGTCACGGATTCGCCAAGAAGATACTGGCAACGCATAAAAAGCGGTCGCAGCGTGCTAGCAGTTTGCGGTGTGACGTCACAGGCAACCGATCGTCACGCCTGTACACTGTCCCACGCGTCTCAGGGTTGCACGTAGAGTCTTTGAGGATTATTTACAGAGGCTGTTTTTTAATTAACAATTAAAATGTAATTATGTTTTCTGACCAAACTTCAAAGAGTCGGAGTTTCACTATGTTCATCGCGTATTTCCTCTAAATTTATCCGGTATCTTTGTTTTCAGATTTCTTAATGCGTTTGGTTTTTTGAGGGCTTTAGTTCCATAAAAAATACGTTTTTGACTGTGTCTTTTTAGGGTTCCGTAGCCGAATGGCAAAAAACTAGTACTAGTAGTAGTTTCGTCAAGTCTGTCTGTCTGTCTGTCTGTCTGTCCGTCCGTATGTCACAGCCACTTCATTCTGAAACTATAAGCATCACATAGCTGAAACTTGGTACGTAGATGTATTTTGTTCACCGCTTTCCGATTCAAATACAAAAAATAAGAAAAAATAATATTTAAGGGGGGGCTCCCATACATGAAACTAAAACCTAAAATTTTTTTTTTACTCAAACCTATGCGTGTGGGGTGTCTATGGATAGGTCTATTAAAATGATGTTGAGGTTTCTAACACCATTTTTTCTAAAAATGTAAGGTTTGAGATATAGACGCTTCCAAAGTGGTAAAATGGGCGTCCCCCCCATCTAACTTTTGAACTAAGCAAGTGAAAATTTTGAAAAAAATATATGATGTAGATCTCAACAAAAACTTGCAACGAAAATTAGTTTGAAGGAGATCGAACCAGTAGTTTTTGAGATATTGCACATTTTTATGAACCGCAAATATAACTTTGTCTTTCATACAAACACTATGAAAAACAAAGTTATTTTTGCTGTCGCAATATATTGTGATGTTTTCGTTAAGTGAAAGTAAGTGGACCCTGAATTCAGTTTAGGGTGGCACGGAACCCTCAGTGCGCGGGTCCGACACGCACTTAACCGGTTTTTACATTTTAACCATGCATATATCGCATTGCGTTTTATGTACCTTCATACCAAGTGAAAGATTATGATTAAACATCTGAGTAATATGTACCTACATTACTTTTGATGTAACATTAGTATTGCATTTCTTAAATAAACCTGCAAACACTCCAATTTTATTTAAAATAGGTTCGCTAAATTAGATTGTAACTTAGTTAGGTAGCTAACTCGTCCACCTCCATCCTTTCAGTCTGATTAAAAAGGAAAGTAAAGCAACCCTATTCGTTTCAATTTTTCTCAATTTTCCGCACGTCTAGCGCCGCCTGAGCCTACGAGATAGCGCTGGTAACTTACGGATAAAATTGGATTTGACTCTATTTATAACAATCCAAATAAATTGTAAACAATTTATAAATATAATGGTAATCCTTATCACGGTAGAAGAATCGGCGATCATTATTTTATAGTAATATAAAAGCCTTAGATATAAAAAATAACTGTTTTCATCAAAGCTTCGTTTATTTTTATTTAGCCGGTGACTTACAAAACATGGAAATAACACTTATTGAACAAGACCTATGAATAGTGTACATAAAATTACTTAACAATGTAGAAATTATTTACGATCGAAACTATATTATACAACAATTAGTATTATTTTAGTAAATTGAAATACGATACAATTTACATACCCATATACCCTTCTATTCAAACGTACGTACAAAAGCTAGTTATAACTAGTCCATAGTTCGAAAAACATATTCCCAGTCGTTAAGTAAAGTTACCCTAAAACAATATCATAATTGCCCTTGGAAGCGTGTAAGCAAAAGGTTGGAGTTGAAATGTAACGCGGATCGAGTTACGCAAGATTCCCTTGTTGCTCACCCAATATTGATGTCGTAATCGGCTTTGACAGCTAATGACATTATTCTTCGTTACGTTAACTTACCTAGAAAACAACCAGCTATACTTGAACTAGAACTCTATATAATACTTCGTCCTTCAGGAGGTCTCGAAAAGTGGTAGCTGTGAGCGAAGTCTGTGTAGCGTAATATCTGTCGTATGTAAAGTAATTAGACAGATTTGAAACCTAATTGTATGTATGGATCCAATTAGAATACGTTAGTTTATATTATGACAAATTGACATGGGCTATAAACTTATACTATGTACCACATTTCTTGATAAGGTAGATTATCACAGTAGTAGAAATCACAGCAGCTATTAAGCGAATCGTAAGTAGGTTTTGTCAAAGCAAAATAAAAGTTCGTATACTTATTAGATTGAAAAATATAAAAGTTAATTAGCTAATTACCGCAAATAACAGAGATTTTGTGTTTATGATGATAAGCTAATACACCTTGTGTCTAATCAACAAACGGCAAATAATTTGAACAACATAATTGTGTGTCGCTGATAACAGTTGTGATAAGATGTTTGAGCTCTCGAGGCAGGAAGGAAACACCCTTATCAACGGAAACTCGTCTCAACATTTTGTCGTAATAAACCACTAAGATTTGTATAACGATAAAAATTAATTTCAAATTTACAATCAGGTACATTTCATTGTAAGAAAAGTATTGATATTAAATAACAGTTTATTGGATTAATTAATATTCCGGAATAGGCACCTATATCTCTTCTGGGAACCAATAATACTTAAACATTAATATGCAAATCGAGCCGCAGGAAGCCTGTTACCAGTACCAACATCTGATTTATATTCAAACCATTCCTATTATTTTATTATCGCTCAACAATCGTATTAAGTAATTGTATATTCAAAGAGTACAACTATTGAAGCTTGAAAGGGAACACCATTAAAGTTACTAGTGACTTAGTATCAAAAACCAAATAATATTTAATTCTTAGTATTTTTTTAAGAACGCACCCTAATTCAGCGTACTGCAAAACCCGCATTTCTTTTTGTTTTCGTTCAGAAAATTGATCAGATAGCATTATTTTTTTCACTTGAAGTAATCGGAAAATGCACTCACTTGACACAGTTAACGGGTCGGCATTCCTTACGCAACTCTACCTAGAGACAGGCCTTACTCTGTTATGCGATTTTTCTTTACTTTGCTATACTATTTATGAATCAAGCTGTCTCCGTCGCTCAAGCTAGAAAAACATTGCAAGTGTACGCGATAGCCAAATTAATCGAAAAATATACGTGTAATAATATATGGTTATAGATCTTTATTTTCTCAAAGAATACAAAAATATTCACTTAAAGAGAAAACAACAAATACTTAATTATAACTAATACATGACACGTGACGTGACGTATTTAAATATAATAAAATAATAGTAACAGTTTTTTTTTAAGTTTACACTCAACAATTCCAAACAGTGACAATGACAAACATCTTTTGAATTCATTTACGATTTAAAATTAACAAACTAAACACATAATGTCTAACATAGTAGCGCCCCAGTAATTGATGTCGTGCTGTAGCTAGTGTATAGCATACATTGCAGGTTGATTAAGTGTAATGGACTTAGCGGCCCCAACAAGCAAGCGATCGATGTAGCTTTCAAATGATTCATATCTCCATGTATATGGGATATTTCACGACTTTCATGTGTTGCTAAATGTTACCAATTTTCACGCAATAGCTATAAAAAAGTGGTAAACCATACAAAAATCTATAAGGCATTATGAATATAAACGCCATTTTAATGAGCAATAAAGATCGGTATAAAGATTTCAGATCTATTTCGATTGTTTGATAAATGTGTTAGATTAAATAAGTCTATCGTAAAAATCTTGAGTAAAGTAGCAAATATTTAGTTTTTTTAAAAACATTGCATTTAGACTGAAACTAACTTTCTCATCTCCCACAAAGCTGTGTACACGCGTTAGGTGAAAATGCATAAACTTTTATGAGGCTGTCCGATAGAAAAGTTTGTTATGAAAAGGTTTTTCAGCTTTGACGCCACGCGCAGTCCACATTTACGTAACCAACGGCAGTAAAAATCGGCTAACAACTACAATTCCAACAGGTTTGCTAACACAGATTTGTAGTCTTTTTGTATTCATATTCTTTTTTTTCTTTCTCTTCCTACTTCAACTTTTTCTATTTCTTATTTTATAGCTACTCAGCAGAAGAAGAGTTTATCTATGCTTTGTATCCTATCATGGCTCATACAGGAGTATTTATCAACTGTATCAGCGATGAAAGGGTTATTTATTATCTCTTAGGCGTTAAGGTCATACTACAACTATCCACCCAGCTGCACTAAGATGAGGAATTTTACTACTAAACCATCTTTTGAAAAGTAAGACGACTCTTCTCTCGCGTATTCACTTCTTTTTGTGCTTCTACAAGACCTCTATTGGATAATTTCAATAAAAACCAAACCAATTTTATCTTCTTGAGTAATCGTAATCGTCAATTGATTTGTTGTACAATCGGCAAATACTTAGAACCTACTACGTTACTGCAAAAGCATGCTGCAGGAATGTATGTAATTGCTCAATTAACATTTAGGCCGGCTGCTATCAGACAAGTATCTATGATAGATAGCTGTAGTTGGTGTAGATTTGTAACTCACAGTTATTTAGGTATTTACAACGTTCATAATGATATGAGTCGAAAGTGACATTAGCTGAAAATGGCACCCATTGCCAAATGTAGGCTGTTTTTATCTACATCTACACTAATATTATAAAGAGGAAAACTTTGTTTGTTTGTTTGTTTGATTGTAAGGAATAGGCTCATAAACCACTGGACCGATTTTAAAAATTCTTTCACCATTCGAAAGCTACATTATCCACGAGTAATATAGGCTATATTATTTTTGAACAAAAATAGGGTTCCGTAAGGTATTAGGGTTTTTCGGACACAAGGTGTAAAAAATCAACCAAAAAAGTTACTTATTTTGCGTACCCTGCCTAAACGCGGGCGGAGCCGCGGGCGGAGCCGCGGGCGACCGCTAGTTAATTTATATAATCACCTCTTATTTTGTTTAAGTTTAAGATAAATTGTGATAACATTGTAACACTGTATCTTTTTTTTTGCTTGGCAATAAATGTTTTCAATTTCAATATCAATTTCGAAGTGAAATTATAAAACTGGGACCCTTTTGCGCAAGGTTCTTTAAGAAGATCAGTTTTTTTTAGTTCACAATAATTACCTCATCCTGGTTAGTATAAGTGTTACGTTACATTCTCGACGAGTTCTGACATAAACCTTCTTTATGATCTCCTCATCCCTCTGAGACGCTAGCTAGGGAAAGCTTTAGAAATTCCTATAAACAACAGTGTCAGATTTAGTAAAACACAATTTACGGATATTTTCGCGATAATTTATTAGATTTTTCATCCCGACGTGTCAGATTATTATATCTCATGGAGTAGAAAATTGTAATGGACAATTCAAGTGCCTATCTACTATCTCGTTATCAGTAGATAGAGCAGTGAGTGCGATAGAATGCAACCGGCGCAATGTCACTAACAGAACTGGGGCACTGCATACCACGCGCCGGTCAACTAGTACACATATCCATTATAACTTGAGCTCTTATTGACAGGTACATGAGTAATGGGAGCCTGTGATTGAGAGCTCAACTTGTTATGGATATATAATATATTGGCGTAAATGTGTTAAGGTATTTGCGTGCATAACTGCATACACAGCTTACGTGTGTGACGAAAATCAGCTTTATAATTTATTGAAATATTAAATTATTGCACGAAATACAATTTATGCGCAAGTCGAACCAAAATAAATAAGGCCTACATTAACATGCGAAATCAAGTGGTACTACTATCAATTACTATTCAATTCAAAATACTACAGGGACTCTCCGTCCTGATAGGCAAATTCAATTAAATTTAATTACAATAAGGTAATTTCCCAAAAAGATAACAACATACATATATCCCAATAGGCGATCACTGTTAAGTATTCGCCTTTCGAGTAACTCACGATTATTGATAATCCTATTAAATTGAACATTCGTGTCGCACACAACACTTGGGTGTTAATTGATTCACAATTTATACCTTGAATCAAGGTGATAAAGCATTGAATAGATCGCGGTAAGTTTGACAACAATTAGGCGGTGAATGTACGGGTGTAATAGGGTTGTCAAATATAACTCTATAAAACATATCTATACCTACAATCAAAGAGTTCTTTCAATGTGAAATTGGAAAGGTTCAAAGTGCCAACTTAACTTTTTTCTTACAATACAATGTAATTTTTCGATCTTGAAAACTGGTTCGGGCCAGTATATAAAGTGTATAAAATTGGCTTATCATCAACTGCAAACTTCTATGATTATGAGTAAACAAACAAGCGCTGACAGAATCACAGCTTTTGATAATTTGACTCACAGCGTTTACGTAATGTCAATGATATAAGAGATAAGTAATTTTTTATGTACAACCCTAGACAAGATTGGCATATTTTCACACTCGTGCGCAGTACGTGATAATGCCGCACAAAGAGGCCGTGGGAAAGCGGCATTCCACTGCGCCTAATATTCCGATGTTTCTGGACGTAGAAAGGAAGATGTATTGGGAATACACAAGTTGGTGTAACGGATCAGTTGCATTGTTGTAGTTAGCAGCAGTCTTAGTATATCGAGTATCGACAGCACTGTCCATTACGCAAGAGGCCCAGGATCTATCTATGGTCATTATACCACTAAAAATTTACCTCATAAAATATCTAGATAAATTTTCCATTAAACACAATAGAGACGTCGTGTCATGCGATCAGAAATTGATAACGCCACTGTACTGTCAAACAAAAATTTGTCGTTTAATTAAAAGCATATAAAAAAACTCGGAAGCAGTTTAAGTTAGGATAAGTTACTAACAACGATCTCCCGATACTATGATGAGTATAGGATATCCCTATTACCCCATTTGAGATCGCGTCATCTTCAGTCGTTCATAGCCATCGATGATAAAATTAAACAAAACATACATTTATTATTATTGCACTTATTTACATCCCAACATTCACATCCTAGAACAGCTTCGGAACAATTATGGACTAGTGCTAAGAAGCTGCGCTGCGCAAGAAACTCAGACAATACCTATTAGCAATAATTTATTATGTTTTTATTTGTGACTAGCTTTTGCCCGCGACATCGTCCGCGTGGAATAGTGACTTCTTTCTCCCGTTTTTTACACATTTACCACTATATCTTTGCTCCTATTGGTCGTAGCGTGATGTTATATAGCCTATAGCCTTCCTCGATAATTGGACTATCCAACACAAAAAGAATTATTCAATTCGAACCAGTAGTTTCGGAGATTAGCGCGTTCAAACAAACAAACAAACAAACTCTTCAGCTTTATAATATTAGTATAGATTAGGAATTGTATTAATGTATTGTTTTACTAACATTAGGATAAGAACGCCTTGTTACTAACACTTATGGATGAAAATCTGAAAAAAATGATTTAATTTAATTTAATAATTGTTATGTTAGTTAACTAACTGTCACCTAAATAGGGTTCACCGGTCTGCTAATTATAATTAGTTAACTACTTAGTATTCTTGTCACAGCGATCTTAATCGACACTCGTTGGACACAATGCGTATGCCATCCGCGAATAAATCTACTGGCCATCTCATAAATTGATTGTCTGCATTTTAAACTAATTTATGTGGAAATAACGGTACAATAATAATTCTCAACCTGAAAGGCCTAACTGAGTTTTGGGAATCAAAACCGTAGACTTCTTGAAGTTGCAGTCCTGATAAGAGCTATATAGAATTTATTACAGCTATAGGTTTCCAAAAGGTCTGACGTTTAGTCACTACTACATTACGGTGATTGACTTGACATGTTCTTACTTAAGTATTTATTTAACAACTTTTATACTTTTGCAACAAAGTTGCAGATTATTACCTGCCATGCCAACTATTTAAAACTCGAGAGTTTTACTCTTATAAAATCGAAAGTAAACGGCTTTAGTGGTTTAAGGTGAACGAGAGAATTCCCGGCCGTTCGGAAAAATGTCGCGGCCATAACCAATACCGGTACAAAGAAATTACATAAATTCCAAATCGAATATACATTTTGACTGGTCAACTTTTACGTTAAGTGAAATAAATAACAATAAACTTTATGCTGTCATGAAAAAACGACTGTAAAATTTTAATTTAAAGCCGCATTTTGCTGCAATGAATTTTTATGCCGGGACAAGCCTAGGTCGGTTGCCGTGACACGCCTATATCAGTTGTCCCGTTCTGGTCTGAGGCTGATTGTGCGATTGTCTCCTTTCCCCGTGGTATCCCAACGGGACGTAAAACCCATCAGATGGGTATGACGCCGCTCACCTATTAAATGCAATTCACGTGAACGTCCAAGGCCCCTTTTACCCAACAGGTAGACTTGCAGGGTTGACGCTTCAAAAACGAAACGAAAAATAACAAACCATGGAAAGCTCATTAAAGCACTTTTTCTAGTAACCAGAGCTTTAAACTTAAAAAGGCAACCTTTTTATGGGTGACCTATTTTGTTTTAAAACAACATTCAAAGAAAAAAACATTTTTCGTGGCAAGAAAAGAAAACTTGTCACAGTGAAGCACAAAAAGTTTGTGAAAACCCATTCTCTTCTCTATACCGCTCCTAAAGAAAAAACTTTGGGAAAGTTCTTGTTTGTAAGGTTTCATACACAAATATTGGGACTAATTTAAGAGCGTTGAAAAAGCAGCCTTGTGTGTGGTACTAACCACATCATAATCCCAACCAGTATTTTTTAAAGAGACTTTTAAACAGGTACCTAAAAAAGTTATTACATATTTGGGATTTCAAAAATAAAAATCCTGAGTTTATGTCATTGTTGTTAACCCTGAACTAACAGTCAGCCGAGTCGAGGCAGAAGGACGCCACGACGAAAACAATCCATCATTTGTCTTACTCAAGGCTCGAATATTGTCAAATTAAAACCGCCAGTTCTGTCTGCACATAAACTATATCAAACGTCACTTCCTTTGGCACTACCGTCGTCGTTTACTAGATTAAGGGTGTGAAGACTAATTGAGCTCTCCGAGTATTTTCGAATAAGCACGAATAATAAAATAATAAGTATATCTTTATTGAGTAGTTTTCTTATTGAAAATTGTTTGGGTTTCTATAAGCGCTTGACAACATATTTACGAGAATATTTGGATATAATCCTGATGAGTTTCTATATGGAGCACAATAACTCGCTTAGTCATCATCGTCATTGTCATCATTATCAGACAAGAGACGTCCAGTGCTGAACATAGGCCTCCCCTACGGTTTTACACAGCGAAAAATTGTCAGCGGTCTGCATCCAGTGTGATCCTGCGATCTCACGTCATCTGTCCATCTTGTCGGTGGACGTCCTACGCAGCCCAGTTGGCATAAGGGTCTCCAATCTACATATAACTTTTCTACCTCAACGCCTATCAGTTCTTCAACTTATGTGCACTGCCTATTACGACTTGATCTTACTGATTGAACTCGCCATTAGTTATTTATTATTAAAAAAAACATTGCTATTTATTTGTAAGCTGTTTGTTCTCTTTAGTCTATGGCAGTCCAAGGTTTAAGAAAGTTGTAGGTAGAAGGTCCCCGCAAATGAAAATCACAATTTTCCGTTTTTAGCCGGGGAATGATTAAATTGAAAAAGGCGTCAAGTTAAGCTGCGCTAAATTGAGGTGGGCTGCCCAGAGGCTGTTTACTGGTAAAAATTGGCCTGATTCGTTCGACACAACCTTTAATGATTAATTACTCAGACGTTGATTGAGCGATAGCACAGCTTTATCAAAAAAAATACTAAAAAGATCTAGCTAGGACTAGCTAGCTTCGATTTGCTAAAGCAAAAAAAAAAACGTTTTTTTCGGGAACCCTAAAAAGTTTTTTACTATTTCAAGCTCTATCTACTCATTTAGCTTATCTATGTGTAGCAGTATATAACTATGTATTTTACAAGAAAAAGGCTGTGAAGTGATCCAAAAATACATCAAGATAAGACTGAAACTTGCCTGACTGCTTATGTACTAAACAAAAAAGTACAAAATATCTAGGACAAAAGGCGAGTCGTGATTATTACTGACAGGCATCGATCGGACGTTGCTAACGGGAACATAAGTAACAGTTGATGGACGTCGGAATTGACTTGTCCATGTTGCTAAGCAGTTAACTATGCGTTGATTAATATTAAGCATCTGTCTACATACAGGGTGAATTTCAATAATGTCGTATGCGACTTAATAGATAACAACTCGTGAACCCTCTCATATAATTGTTTATATGAGAGAGTTGCACAAAGTTTATATCAACGATACCAAGATGAACGGTCAATAATGAGCATTTTTGTTACGTTAAATATTAAGTTAAGTCACAGAAGATATACTAGTGTGCAGCGTATGCTATGAATCGAGTCATCACCCTTTTTATTTTGTTAAAACTGATTTTTAAATATTTGTAACCGCATCATTCCGTTGAAAACCGACATCACATCAAAAACAACAAAAATAAGGAAATAATTTACTACAAGTATTACATAGTTTATTTTTGTTTTTATAGTGTTTTGTCACCATACAAACGTAAGACACGGGGTTCAATTCCTCGTCTGTCACAGGTTCACAGTTGTCTTTTTACAAGTGCAATTTATAAGTATTACATATCTACAATATATGAATTAAGGTAGAAAGTCATTTTACCATAACCCAAGGTTAATAATATAAGGTAAAAACTTACTAAACTGCCGGCTGGTTGCTGTTTGAGTCATTAGCTTACCTGAAAAGACAATGATTCATAAGATTGACGTAAATGTTGACAAACAATTTGGATAACATAAAAATTGATATGTTTACAAGAAAAAATATATATTTGGATTTGGTGATGCATCATTACTTTCATAATTTACACATTTGTACACTACTACTACCAATAAATATGTATTACCATGCAGCATTCATGCAGCATCATCATGAAAAGTTTCATTCTTTATCCATCATACTTAAAAGGCTATGCAAAATGTTAGGAGATATTGCCAATTTAGAAAGTAAAATACCTCCATTTATGGAGGTATTATTTCCACCGTGAAATTGGACTTTATAACTGTGTCAAACACTACAAAAGTAGCAAGTTAGCCAAAAACTGAATTGGACTTAGGTCAGCGCGACGGTCTAGCTAACGTAATCTATCACTGAAATGTTTTCGCAACGGAGCTAGCCTAAAACAATACCTAGGTTGCGGCAATTCAAATTGCTGACCAAACATTTGCATGAGATCTTTTTTTATTATTGAATGGATGGTTAAGTGTAAAATTGAATTTGGAAGATGACTAATTGCGTTTGAACGTGACATTACCGTTGTTAGATGCATTGTGGTACCTAGGTACCACAAATAGCTATTTGTGGTTTTCGTAAGATAAATGTCGAATGTTATTAACCCTTTTTGTACGACTTATGCTCGATTCCTCGAAGCACTTTACTGGCCAGACAGACAAGCACCCTAAAACAGTACATGTTTGCAGTAACAAGTTCACAGCTATTTTTCTCCTAGTTTAATTTTTTACCGGGAGCTAGAACTGTGTAAATAAATGATTGAAAACCGGAATGTGCAGAAGCCGAACGGTCCCTTATGGAATGTTGCAGGGTGCAATACTTGTTGCATAGGCCGACTCATGCACATACATTGGCGTTGCCATGCGGGCTTGTGGAGGCTTTTTTGCATATGACGCAGTTACTATTATTATAGCGAATGCCTTTGAATGACAGGATTTCTTCTTTTATTATTCAGAAAGAGAACTGTTCAGTCAGGCAGAAAGCATTTTAAGTCAGTGAAGGTAACTTTTGAGAACAGAACAGAGTTTTGAAATAAATCCATGTTATTCAACTTCTGCACAGGGATCGGTGATATTACATTGTCCAGTTTGAAAACACATAATATCAAAACCTATAAGAATATCTACGACAAAATAAAGGTTCCATTTTTTGAAAACCAACTAAAGCGCTTACCAAAGCCATTATTTCAAGATTTTCAAAATCGAATTCATTCGTTCAATCAAAACAAGTCTGTTGAAAACAACTGCTCTATTTTCCGTTTATTATAATGTAAATTGTCTTTTAGTCACTCATTGATCAATCTGCATGAATGAGAGAGTGGGCGTGTGAAAGTGAGACGGGTATAGGTAAAGAAAGGACAATAGGTTTACTCAACTGGATCACAGTGAAAGTGTCGATTTGACAAAGCGTTGGCTAAACCGATGAAAACGAAGGATTAGTTTTGTGTACTACTAGCGGTCCCTGCGAACCTCGTTACGCTCCCGTCCCGTCCCCCCACCCGGCCCCGTTTTATGGTTATATTTTCCTATTCAGGCCAAGACAAATCAAACAAAGTCAGAATCATTAAAATCAGTCCACCCGTTAAGAGTTATAAGAGGTGAACTAACACGAGTTTCTTTCAAACACGAAGTACCTGGTGATACCTACTCTTAAGCTTGCTTATTAGAGTGTATTCTTGCAAATAAATAAATTATTTATTTGCAAGAATACACTCTAATTTTGCATTTGATTTTATGATAAAAAGATACATGAGAAAAATTAAATAAGAAACCAAAAATTCCGCACGAGTGGGATTTGAACCTACGGACCTATGGCGAACCGGGCCAACGCTCTACCAACCGAGCCCCAAATAACAAACCATTACTCTTAGATGAGTAAAAGCCAAGAAACTTCGTAAAAGGTTGTTGACTCGGCGAACCTAACAGATGTTTAAGGTCGTGTACGCAGGCTACTTCGTAATCCAAATATGTTTAGTTAGGGTATAATAGTAAAGAGACACGTTATTGTTAGGTTACACAACTTTTAAAGTAGGAGGTTTTATTGAAATGTTCGTCAAACCAGATTGCAGAATTGGCATTTCTATGCTCTTAACGTCTATGAATAAGAATGAGGATGATACAAAACACTTGGAAGAGGACCAATATTGAGTTGGTACATAATGCAACTTAATGTCAGTAGCTTATTAACAAAAGGTACGTATTTAATTTAAGTATGGATAACTGGCCATATCTCGATAGCAAATTGTTTTGGAAGAAAACTACAAGCGAAGCAAACTTCATTTGTTTTCCGAGTTGTATAACGTAATCAAGAAAACAAATTATCTACGTTTGTTGAAATTAGTCATGTCTTGATGAAGATAACTGTCAAACAGAATCTTTAATAGTCTTTGTCTTTGTATCATTGTACGCCCGATGGGCACGGGCAGGTTATAGTTTGTCCAATGTTAAATATACTTTTACTAACATAATATGTAAAATAAAATAAAAATAAAATGAAATTGGTCATTCCGTAGGTCTCCGTGCGTGTGTGACAGTTGTAGTACAGCAGGTAATATGCCTATTCGTAACAAATTGCGACACCGTATCACTTTCTACGAGGACAGTGCTGGCATATAGACCAAACCGGATGTTGATTTAATCGTGTAGATTAGCAAACTGTTTAGATAATGAAGATCCTGGATAACATTGGTGGCTAGGCAAATGCGGTAGTGGACTTAACATTTAACACAACCTCCTAATGAAAAATTGATAAATTGAACTGAATAAAATTGTGAATTTTCATCATCATCATCATTATTATTATCAGCCAAAGGACGTCCACTGATGTACATAGCCCTCCCACACGGCTTTCCACAGCGATCGATCACAAGCGGTCTGCATCCAATGTGATCCTGCGATCTTTACAAGGTCGTCTGTCCATCTTAGCGGTGGACGTCCTACGCTGCGTCTTTGGTCAAAAGGTCTCCAATCTAGAACTTTTCTGCCCTTACGGCCATCGTGCTTCGCACTATGTGCCCTGCCCATTGCCACTTAAGTTTACTAATTCTCAGTTCTTAGTTCTTCTACGAGATCGTAGAAGAACTAAGAACTGAGAATTAGTAAACTCACTCTGCGAGATCGAATCAGAAATGAATGATCTCGCAGAGTGAACTTTCATGAATGATGAAATTTTATGTTGATAGAAAGTTAGAGTTTCATTATCATTACTACCTAATAGTGACAAGCAAGTTAAAGTAATACGGAGTCAATTTACTTATCAAAGTTATAAGACACCGACGACATCACGTTAAGCTGAGTTAGGCGTTATCTTATGGAATTTTATCGGTTGTTTTCATACAAAAAAATATAACTGATGTGCTGCCGACTGTTCTGCAGATGTCTACGAGTATGTGGTGATGCAACGGCAGATCATTTTAATAGCGTCCGCGCACAAACAATCTTAATTTTCGTACACTCTGCGGTCGATCCGCTTTGTTTGCTAGTTTCGCAAACTGAAGATGAATATCGATAACCTATTACGGTTGCGATAACTTGAGAAGATTGTAGCGGTTCTCAAACAATTTCCCATTGTTGCTATTGGCTTACTTAATTATCAATATTATCATCTTTTAATCATCGATTAACTGTTTTTATAAAGTCGTCTTTAGACTAAGGCCCTTTATAGGCATCTCCCTGCCGCAATGTTATTAGGAGATTGTTGCATTTGTTTATAAATATCTGAATATCATCCATCAGTCATCACAATCACTATGAATATCACACGGTTACTGTAACTAAAATAATTTCCCATTTTATCATCTAAATACCCAGTGGTTTACCATCATGGAGGTTTACTTACTGTAGGTAGGTAGATTCCATTTAGTAAATATGTCTTGGATAAAATAAGCGTTTCATAAAATATTTAATTTGATTTGTTAGCTTTTACGTTGGCACGACACTCGAAGTTTGAGAAACAACGGATCATGGATTGAAGCTAAGAGATGTGGCGTGTCATTTAATGTTAACAAACCGCAATCAATGTATTTCATAATGACCATACCTATACATTGCTTGTGTCCATTCTGCAACAAATAAAAACTATAATTTCTTATTTTGTCACATTAAAGGTTCAGACTAGTTATTTATAATTGTTTGACCTATATTTTTGAATATATTTTATATCTTCGTAACTAGATATGCAAAGACAGACGATGGAAATAAACTTTCATTTTTAGAGTCTGTGCTATAGAATGAATGACTATTTAAAAGCTAAATTTAATTAGGATGAATTTGCAATATTACGGCATAGACTATTAAATACTACAACAAAGAGGTTGTTGCTTTACAGTTATTATTTCGCGTATGTGAGAGCAAACTGTAAACCGACGAAAGTACTTACATACAAACATTTTCGCGTCCGTTCGCTTGTAGTTATTGCAAATGACCCATCTTTGTTTCGATTGTTCTCGCACTATAATACTATATCGCGCTGTTGTAATTATACTTTTAATTAGTGACTGCATTGTTTTGGCGTTCGAAACGTGCGCGTACGCTGCGAGAGGTATGATATCCCTTCTGATAGGATTGTGAATAGGCACTTTCGAACTGTCTCGACGTATCGTTTTGAAACGTTCTATTTAATGTCATAACAAAGCTTTTTTTTAATTTGAGAAAGTGATTATGTCACTTTGTAAAGAGAACCAGACCACGAAAAAATTTCCTTTGACCAACGGAACGGTTACCTACTGCTTTTGCAATGCTTTGATTTTACTAGCCTTAATACCTATTGCATTATCAGTCTATCAAGATTAATCGCCATACGCACAACCACGTGTGCCCTCTCAATAATTCATACTAGTTTGTCCTGCACGCGATCAAAATGTTTCGTGCCGAATTGTTGTGCAACCGCTTTCTAAATAATGTCTCACGATACAACATCATGATCATTGATTGACTCAACACGTTATGAAATTAATTGAATTTATATGGGAAATGTTAAAAGTGCCTAGCCACACTAACTCACTCACATGGATTGATTACCTACAACCACCTACAAGCATCAAAATATCACACACTGCGACCAAAAGAGCAAATACGAATAAAAAATATTCTAATTTCATAAATGTCCTGTGCTCCAGACAGAAGCAAACATAACTAATTATTTGTTCAATAGGATAATTGAATTGCTATTTTTTTAGACATCGCGTGTCGCTTTGATATCACAAACACTGATCCTGATGACATTTTTATTAATAAAATAGGTAAGCCATCTGAGTAATGACGTATGCACCTCAGATTTACTGCACTGTTATTTATATTCTTCTACCAACTACATTTTTGAATAAATGAAGTTGTTTACTAACAAAATGGTCGGAATTAGGTAACGTGTGCATCATCATTATCATGTTGACTGACGTGTTACTCGTTTGTTGTTAATTAACCTGAAAACCCTATAGATATTTACGATTTTAGAAAAGAGTGACGGTGAATACACAGCAGCAATTATGATACTGTTAGGTAGAGTCAGACATCATAACCAAACTTAATCTTCACACCCCAAGACAAGACCAAGACAGGCCTTGACAAGGCCAAGGGTGTTACAAAGTTTATTTTACTACCTGACGGTGAATCATTGTTATCTAACAGGAATGCAGAACCATTCCCGCTATGAGTCATTGGGAAAAAAGAACAGAAATTCTAAATTGTTAAAAGGTCTGCTTTTGAAAAAGACATAAATGTAAAGGTAGGGTGGAGCTGGAAATACTTTAGTGACCACCAATATGGTTTCGAAGAAACAAAACCATGAGCATGAATAATACAACGTTATATATTGGAATGAAAAATTAAAATAAGATCGGGGCGGAAGCAAATAGAGAGGAATTTACTGGCTAGCAGAAGCATAGTCAAAGTAAAGAAGAGTTATACAAATAAAAATATGGGGGAGATAAATGAACATGAAAATAGATGCGAAATAGGTAGAGCCTCCTGATCAGATAAGAACACAGAACATAAAAAACTCGTTTTTTATGTTCTGTGGATAAGAACCATATTATGCATTACATACAGGCAATCCTGCAAACCTGTCGTATTCTTATATTTGTTTTTCAGAACTTTCAGGATATTTGATATGTTTATCTGCAATTCCGCTTGTCCATTCCGTTTGTGTATGGTAAATAGATGTATTATGTAATGGTAATATGTAAAATAAAGTAAATTTAATAGTTTTTGATGTAAAAGTTTGTGTTTTGCCAACCAAAACAAAGACGTCAATAAGATTTTATCTAGCTAGCCGCTCGTCGAAGTTCTCGGATAGTTATTCCCGCAAGTGAAATTCCCGGTAAGACAGTAATCAAGGGTCGAGAGGTTAAAAGCATGAAACAAATTTAGATCCGCGTGAAAATGTTTCAATTGTTAATTTTATTGCGTGCGATTCGCCGAAATTAAGCAAAGAAGAAATATTTAGATCGATAACGGCATAAAAAGAAGTTCACTCGGAAGAAAAAACTGCATTGGTTAAAAAGGCACTTTTCCTTAAAAACGCACCCAATCGTAAATATTCAACCGCTGGTCGTTACCAGCGTTAGTTAACTCAGCTAATAGTTAAATTTAGTTATTAATTAGTTGAGTTAACTATCGATCACGCAACTGGGCCTTAGTAATAAGTTTTGTATTTTTGTTTTCATTCTAATCTTATTCCTTGGTGTCTAGAACCTGTTGAATCTATTTTCCCTTCGGCTTTTCCCTTAGTTCTTGTCCTATTATGACACCACGAGAAACTCCAGTCGATTATTCAGTTGGATCGAAGAGATAATCGTAGCATTGTTTGCCTAATAATGGGAATTTATTAATTAATGTTAATAAGAAAACGATTTTGCTACTGTTGTGTCGAGAAATCGTTATGAGCTAATTATGGGTTTTAGAATTAACAGGTATACAATCTCGGTAGTATAGACAAACTATTGCAAATTTTACTCATTGCTTTTCTTAATTGTATTGGTAATATTTCCGGCTTAGTAAACATATTTCTATTATAAACTGATCGCCTACTTAGGAAGCTCAGGTAATAATAGAATTTGATTTTGCGGTATTAACGTACGAATCACCTACATGTTACTTAAAATAAAATATAAAACGTTTGATTTGTTTCATGGTTGTATATCTACTTAAGTTAGTGTTACTACCGCGATAACTTTTAAATGCAGCGTCGAAAATTCCCGTGGCAACCATAAGTATGTATTGAATATTTTTCTTTATTAGCTTGTGTGATAGCGTGACGTGGATATAATTGATTTTTTTACAATCTTTTGAAGATTTTTTACACTAGCTTTAGGTTATAAAGTTAGGTATACCAGTAGCGTATTTAACTAACTTAAAAAATACAATTGTTTTTCTTGCGAAAAAATTCTGGGTAATGGGTCTGTCGTGGGTGCTGTGAAAATACGCGACAAATATTCGTACCAACTCCTTTCTCTGACCCTCAATTTAGTAAATAACACAAAAAAAACGGTTAACCCATCTCTTTTAAAGGCATCGTTAACCTATGAATAGTCATACTAATTGAAAAGATTTTACCTATGCGGCATTCGCTAGGGTCGATTAAAACTAATAGTTAAACGCAAAGATCATAAAAAAATATTATTATGTCATATAGGGATTTGGATTATAGTAACGTATACACGATTTAGTAAAGAAAGTAAACGTTTATTTAGTAAGTTTTTTTTACAAAATAGTAGTGGTTCTGGGCTTGCAGTTTGATGTATCAGTATCAGTATCAGTCAATAGCAGGTTTGTAATAATAAAATACGCAGATTGATTAGTTCCAGGACTTTCAGGATACAAGTTGTAATTTTAAAAGAAGACCCACCCTGATTATAATGTTGTAGCTAGTTCTCGTAGAACAAGATTACCATATTGATTAGTTCTTGTGATTTTTTCGCATCACATATAATAAATAAGAAAATATGTACTTGGTTTTACAAGATCGCCGGATGAAATTAATTCGTAAAACAGTGCAGCCCAAAAACTAGGGTTCATTAAGTTAAACGCGCCCCAGCCGCTTACTCTATCTCTGCCGCATCAGGAGGTCTACTACGAAAAACGAAATCCGTCAATACGATAATCGTTTTGCGGATCCAAAGCATTTTGTAGTAAGCACTCCATACTAAAAATATTGCGGATCCGAAAAAGATGATCGTATTGACGGATTTCGTTTTTCGTAGTAGACCTCAGTTCAGGGAACTCCCAATAAAATTCACCCACAATAGGTCTTGACAAGTTTTGTCCTCTTTTTATCCATTAGGTCTGCTAGCTAGGGCCTAAGTTGAAGTGGGTATCGAGGTGTCTGCTGGCGATAGAGCGTGACGGCGGCACCTCAGGGAAACCTCACCTCTGGTTTGACGCCAGCGCCGCTCGGCTCCGATACGCTTTCCTACGCGCCGGTAGGGCTGTCAATGTTTTTTTTCTTATTTTTTTACACAATTTTTATCAATATTAGTCCAGCGACTGCGCATTCGAATCCCACAAGGGGAAAATGTTTGTGTGATGAGCACGAACATTTGTACCTAAGTCATGGATGTTATATGTATTTAAGTATTTATGGGAGACGTCCCCGTCATAATCGTTGTCTGGTACTTTGTAACACCACAAAATAAATCCTTACTTCAACACCAGACAATTGGTGTGTTCTAATACTTGCTTCGTAAGGTTACATAAATTCTGGTGTGAGTATTTTGACTGGTTATGCCTAGGCTGTGCCAAAAGTTTTCTTCCGAATATTTCATTTATGGCAGTTTTACGTGTTTATGTAGGTTTTATATCCACGTTTAAAGAGTCGCATACCTTTAGTTTTTTGTAGCTTCTAATTCCTAGGATGACACATAAAGGTTTGTTTCTTTAGTTCCACAACAATAGTTGAACGTTTTGTCTCGGCCAAAATCGAGACGTTTACGATCTCGATTGAGGCAATGTTTTAGGAACCGGTGCAGCACAATGGCACAGTTAACCTTATTTTAGATATTCAATTACAAACCTTACTGCTATCAACTTAAACTCTAAGGCTAGTTCTGCGTTGGTCTGTACATAGGCTATACAAAGCGTTTTTCTTCAAACACAATACGATGGCGATTCCGCGTATCTGATAGGAGAAAGCAGATTTTTGTCGTGATGAATTGGATCTTTGAAAGAGAAGACGTGATCGCGGATAAATCGAATCAACTGTTTTTCTTAGATACAGTCAGTCAGATTGATGAACCCATAGTCCAAATTACAGATTTGTACCACCCATCTAGCACAAAGAATATGTATAGGTATCCAACGCGGTTAGATAGCCAGCATCCTCGCATGTCCTCGCCTCCTTGAACGGTTTTGTTTTTGGAAAAGTTGGGTATTAAGTTATTTATTTTTATTTTATGCATGACTAAGTTTGATTTGTCTGCAATAAATGAATATGTAAAGTATCCAAGAAACCTTATATAATAGGAAATTGCCGTTTGTCAAAAGCAGATAATAGAGCAGTATTTTCTACGCGCCACCCTCGCAGGGATTAAAAAACGTTCAATGTTTACGATTCCAAATATTATTTTGATGGCATGTTTTTCTATTATCATCGCTCATCTATTTGAAGTTAATATCTACATTATTGTCATAAGTATAGGAATAACACACGATCATTAGCATGTATTACCGAGATGTGTATGGCAAATAAATTGCCGGCATGTCGGTTCCAAATTTCGTAGGTCGACGAACCCAGTACCATCGACCTCAAACTTCATACAATCCACCTTACTAGCATGTACGAAGTGTCTAATTTGCGCTTGTCATGGAGTACTAGGCTGCCATTTTACTCGCTTGTTTAGAACCTATGTTCTAACAGTAAAAAATATATGTAATATAAAATAACATAATAATAATAGTATCTACTTCTGTGCTTAGTGGAAGCATCTGAGAGCGCATAAAGTGCTGAAAGATAAAATTGACAAGTTTGGTGTTGCATTTTGAAAATGCATCTATTACTGGTACTGTTGTAATTTGTACATTGGTTAAAAACATTAATTGGTGTAATTCATATTTAATGAGTATTGGCATTTCCAAGTTTCAAACAGTTATAAAAGTCGATAAGATTAAAAAATAAGCACTCTTAAATAGATTAATGTAAAATTTAAGATTGCTCAATAAACATTTTTAGTAAGTGGGTGATGTAGGTATAAAAAAATAATTGGCATACGAGTAACACTTAATATTTGAGAGGTCACTTCAGCCTACCAGCAAAGTTGAAACTTTCTAATAATGAATGGTGTACGATTAACCGTCTGGACTGACAGACCGACTGACGCCGAGGTGATATGGATTTAAGTTCCGTTGGGTCTTAGGTGTCGCAGATCAAGTGTTGAACATGCCAATTAAATATCTTGCCAGAATATAATTTTTCGACCTCGAAAGCTCTTCGGAACATTGTAAAATTCATTAAAAAAACATTTAATTTTTGATTGTTTTTTTTATTTTTTTGCCTTTTTTACCACCAAGAACCTGTTTTACGGTAGAAGTCACTTAGAATTCTAATAAAGTACCTACCTAGACTACATTTACAATACAATGAGAATAGTTGGGTCTCGATAAACTAAATAGTTTCATAGATACAGCTATTGAAATGTTTGCAAAGTAAAATAAAAAATCTAAATCTGCAAACTTTTAGTGCGATCCACGTATAAACAAAATGTTTATGTCCCTGCAAACTCTCTTTGCAGAAATGGTCAAAGGTAATGAAATTGCTTAGTTATTCATTGGTGCAAAGCAATTCGATGGAATCGATATTACATGAACCGTTATCAATTTGCGCTTGCTAAAGAGCTTTAGTAATAGTACTCATATTGAACACGAGGTAAGTTAACCTCGAGATTGTCGGAACCAGCCGTTGCATAAAACGTCCCATTTTACAATTTAACCGCGGCACTTGTACTACAAACTTTACAACCGGTAAAGACAAAGTTACATTACTTACTAGTTGTATTCGTGCAAAACAGTCGGTTTAGTATTATTTATCACGGCTCTCAATAAGCTGATATCTCGATATTATCTGGTTGGCGGTAAAAGAACGTTACCGTTGGATCTACGATACGAGATAGAGGCGGAATAATTTGCTATGATATCGGACTAATAGTGTAACTGTTTCATGTTTTGATATAATTTATCTCAGTTTTATAGCAAACACGGCGATCTCTTTCCACATGCTGCAATATTGTTTTACACTGTAACCTTTTCAAACTCCTAATAAAGAGTATAAACTTTTACCCCTTTTTACAAAAGACTTAAGTGAGATGCATTATTTTTTACTACATTAATAGATACATTTTTAATGAACACTTTAAATTTGCAAATTCATATACAAATAACAAAAAAAGAAAGTAAATAAATACAACAACATTTATCTATTCGGTTTCGACAGAGCGCGTGGCGGCACTGATAACTTTAATTGCGCTCGTAATTACGAATATCGCGTTTACGACGACAATAGGACGCACGCGCACGCCTAGTGTATCGTATCATCGTATGGCACACGAGAGTGCAACAAGAGCGCGTGGGAGAAACCGCAACTATTAAATGTAGTTTTATAATATAATATATTTATATCTTTTACATATTCTAAATGGTTCATCATCATCATCATTATCAGCCAAAGGACGTCCACTGCTGAACATAGGCCTCCCCCACAGCTTTCCACGACGACCGGTTGTGAGCGGTCTGCATCCAGTGCGATCCTGCGATCTTTACAAGGTCGTCTGTTCATCTTGTCGGTGGACGTCCTACGCTGCGCCTTTGGTCGAAGGGTCTCCGATCAAGGACTTTTCTGCCCTAACGGCCATCAGTTCTACGCGCTATGTGCCCTGCCCACTGCCACTTAAGCTTACTGATTTGCAGATCAAATGATAAATGGTTAAATCAACAAAAAATAAGATTTAACGCATATAAAAATGTTTCATTATGATCTTTTAAGACTTTCCTACAGCAGTTTGTTCATAGGCCCACTTGCGCATGATGATTTAAACCAGGATTACACTAATCCTGGATTAAGTCCGCCATATGTACCTTTTGTTTGTGCATGAAGTGTAATAAATAAATAAACTGACAGAAACAGAGACAGAATCATGATTTATTCAAACAGCTTGATAAAGAAGAATGGCATTCAGTTATCTGCAACTTTCTCTACTTCTCTATTCATTCTCACAATCTTACTAGAATAGAAGTACTATACGGTCACACAATCTTACTACGAGGTACTCGTACTAACTATACGAGTACGGTTGCATTGCAGAGGTACAAATGGTGGTTGCAGAGGTTAGCACAAAAAGCTGTGTAGTTAATCCAAAGATAATTTCACTTAGAGTCTGCTCAGCAGTAGTTTACAATTTAGACTATATCGAAATGGTACTAATTTAAATTTACTTTATTAATAACAAACAAGAAAAAATAAAAACTAAGACATGCAACATAAAAAAAATAAGACTACTTACCCTATTCAAAAACACACCACAAGGAAATGGTTTCGTTCCTTGTGGCAAGGAGGCTATAATGCTGGCTGCGTTGCCGCGTTGGATAGCTATGCTAATCCTTTGAGCTAGGAACCAGCAAGCTTTATTATTGGCAAAATTTACTATTTATTATTTTATTTTTTTATTATTATTTTTTTATTTGGCTGATTTTAACTTTTTGGCATTCATCCGCTCTGTATTTATTTCCATGCGAATATCTCCAAACCTGAGGAATTTGTAAATCACTTTATAAAAGTAATGATAGGTCTTCTTCAAAGTTTGTACACGTAACGGTCTCTTGATAGAGCTTTTACCGCGGCTTGATTGATTTACTATAGCGATCGTGTGTGCAAGAGTCGATTCGTGACTCGCCGCGCTCGCTATGTGCGTACTTTCACATTAACTCGTTACTTGTCAAACCGAACTTGTTGAATTGCTTTTATACTGAGTCAACTTTTAATCTTTTGCTTTTTGTATACAAGGTGTTTCAAAACATCCCGTAAGGAATTAGGAGTCCCGTAGGGAGCTGCTCAGAATCAGAAACTTATAGTTAATTTTTTTTCTATCCCATGTTTCTACGAGAAAGTTGTTAGGTTCCTAATTCTGAAAAAATATTTACGGGCTGTTTTAAAACACCTTATTTCTAACGTTTATGAATTGAACGAAAGGTGGAATCGATATTTTTTGTAAGTATTTCACAAGCCAAGTATTTGAGATTTCTTGCAGCGTCAAATTAAATCATTGGTAGACACTAGCAAATCACTACTTTAACAGTAACCTTAAGTTATAGAATGTAGAATAGGTATTTACTTCTGAATCAGTATCTTTAGAATTAAGTCGATGCTTTTTGTTCAAAAATATTGTGACTAATAGGTACTTATTTTATTATGCATATTCACAATCAAAATGGTACATACTCTTAGTTATCCGAAAATCATTGTTTAGTACCTGGTAAACATATTTGTGTGTGTGTGTCTTTAGTACAGTGACGATACAGTGATATTCCATTCTTTTCCGGAAACAATTGCAGTCAGAAAATTTCTTTTTTAATTTTACATCTCCCACGATTATAAAATTAAAATGTCAAGCCGTGAAAAATGAGTGCCTAGTTTAGTAAAATCACTGTAATAGCTGAAAAGTGGTGTACTTGTTTTTCAAGGGCAGCAGATGTAAATGGTACGATAACGTGTAAAAAAGAATATTTCAGAATTTTCTTTAAATGCATGAGAAATACTATAATTAACTTAATACTTTAATGAATGAATGGAAGGTTGTGCGCCTGAACAATATTGGGCAACAGAAAAATATTTTATTATTTTGGTTCGTTCGTAGCGAAAAAGTATAAACGAATCTTTTTTTTTCGTGTTAAGAAAGAGATCATTAGGTGTATTTAAGTTTATTTATTTATTTACGATTAACAATTGAGGACTGTGATGATGATGCTCAAAATAGATTAAAGTACAAGTTTAAATTCCACAATAAAAGGTCAGTTTTTGTATAAGACGTTGTTGTTATAAGACTATCTATAATAGTTACATAAAAAATGTAAATAGGGTTATTATCGTTCAGTAGGTAGCGCTAATCGTGTTAGCACACGGGACAGGTTGTCGAAACCGTTCGTTAACCTCGCGTCGGTTAAACTCCTCCTTCAAGGCTCTTCTTATTATGCCCGGTTCCTATATTCAATGCAATAATTGCTGATATAACTTAACTTATCACCATAATATTATTACCCCAGATACTTAGCAGCTGAAACCGGCCGCGATTGCAATTTATAAATAGACAACGGCGTGAGAGATTTTTTTTAACAATAAATAAAAAGAACCTCATTAGAAATGTACAATGTAATCAACATTTCCCGCTTTGTTAGAGTTAACGTAACGTTGCGAAATGACACAAATCACAAGGGGTGTAAAGATAAAAAAATGCAACGGTACCCGCAGGCAGAAGGAGAACCGATGAAGTTACCCGCATTCAGACAGTGATATAATAGCTGTGATAGGAATGCAAAATGTTTCTGCAAAATCCGACTCACGAGTCGAAAATTTTTGAAAGTTAAACGTGCAGACAGTAGCTTCAGTTATGTATGAGTAGGAAAGTAATCCATTGGAAAAACCTTAAACATATTTTTCCGTATGCAATGGTCGTATGACTTCATAATTTTAGATTTTTTACCCTGTAGAACTTAACTTTTGATTCTTGTAATTTCAACTTCCATCGAATCTTCATTAAATAGTTTCTGAATCACATTCAAACAATTCTACTGGGCACTATTACAATAACGATATTTTTATCATGCACAAGTTGTATAATAATAATGCTGACCATTTCTTCCATTGTATGTTGAATAGCACGTCCGGTTGTCCGAATTCTAATCATATGAACTTTTCAATAACGATCGAGATTCATTTATTGATACTATCGCCAAATTGTGCGAGGAAATAATGACTTTTTAAAACATCTTTTAGATACTACGAAGTCACCATCTTAATCTTGAAAAATACAAACATAGATATCTAATACAACGTAACATAGAAAAAATGTAGCATCTTATCGCCCTTAACATTTTAAGATAAACGTTTGGTATTGGTATTCGATCATGTGGAATCATAATCAAAATCACATAGGATAAAATACTACTGATGAGCTTATTCATTTCTTTGATATTTATTTGGTTCTGAAGTTTACGCGAATACTCATTACTTAATAAAACACAATTTTACGGATTGATTTCGCGAACGTTTATTTTTATTTAATGCCTGACGTTTCGAATGCTTTACAGCATCCGTGGTCACAGGCAGACTGAGGTGTTATATTATAAGTGTCTTCGATATTTTTTTTAAATAATACAGTCGGTTATAGTATTATTTTATGTTATTTTTCTCAGTTGATCTTTTAATGAAATAAAAACCCATGGAAATTAAATAAGTTCCGAAAAATATATTACCCAAGAGTACATACTACGAGAAGCACGGTATGAAAATCGCATGATGGCTAATGATACGGTCAGACGGACGGACTGACCAATATCATTTAATGATACACAGGATACTACACGTTTATTGTCATAACACGCATGTTCAACAATGTTTCTGCATATGAATTTATATCTAATATTAACTATACGCTTCATTGAATGAAATATAAAATGTTTAATTATAAGAATATTTGACAGTATATTTGTTTACTCAAAAGAAGCTATCTAGATTAATAACAGTTGTCACAATATAGGAAGTTATCGACCCCGGCGCCGCTTTCGGTGACTATCCAATTATTCTATTTGTCATTTTTTTTATTCTTTGTTTTAAGATTGGCACTATCGTCATAATTTCATGATATTTAGCATTATTTGTCAGTATTATGCTAGATGCTATTTGACATAACCTTTATTGGAAGTGGCTTTTAAAATATGACCGAACAATGACTGTGCTTTTTTGTCAATTAAGTTCATTGGTACCTATTCAATGGACGCGATCTGAGGTATCAGTAACTCCTTTATTGAATAACTTGATGGTACGTTTCTCTTCGCTATTTTAGCTATTTATCTAATATGTACATAAAACACTAATAAGTAATGGTGACTTTTAAATATCCAGTTTAAGTACTTACTATCTGTTTGCAGCTTTTTTCGTCTCGTTTCAGTGGTCGCTTAGCTATACTGTAGACAAGATGAAACTTACCTGAAAAAAATAATAAAAAATAAATTAAAATTATTTTCTACAAATCGATCAGGGTGTGTCTTTTTTATTTATTTTAATAAATGCGATATCAATGCTGTCAACATTGTTCAATCACGAATTCTCTGAAAAAACAAACCCTAAATTTTTTTAACCTCCAGCGAAATCGAATTTCGAGAAGCAAAACATTTGAAATCGCAACGGGAAATTAAAGTAAGAACAATTAGCATAAAAAACTGTTATCGCGCGATAGCGCAGCGTTTCCGTCGCGAACCAGCGATCAAAAACGAAAAGTGTAAACTAGAAACCGAATCAAACGAACGAATCTATTCTATGTTTTGAATAACAATAAAAAAAATGAAACAATCAATAGTGAGATTAGCACATTTTAAAAACAGATGTTAATTCGAGTTATCACTGCCAACCGCAATCAGTTCTTTGGTTCAAATATCCACAAAGCGCCATCAATGGATCGTTATCAACAGATAAACGCTAATGAAGTAACCCGACTCTACTAATTAGTAGCCGGGACACCAAGGGAACACTTGTCTTGTGTTAATCCGCCCTCCGTTTACATATGTATTTACAAATCTAGACGTCTCTACCACGCATGACAGAATTACCAGGAAAGTGAAAGAGATGGCTAAGTCCATAAATACTGACCGTCTTACAGAGTAGGGTCTCCGACCATACTTTTTTAACGCTACGGATCGTGATCAGACAGCAATCATTCCTGGTAACTATGCACTTTATCACCTACGGTTAAGCTTCCATTTTGTTTTCAAGAGTCAAAAGTCTGGTCATGCACCAGTTGAGAGTATGTGACATCTCTTTATGGGTTAAATGACGACCACATGTGACATCCGTTGGGGATGAACAGATCCATTGACCAGTGATAGAGTTACCCATGGGACAGTTAACAAAACATAATGTATTGGTCTGATAAGTATAGTGTGTCTACACACTATATTTTTTTTTAATTAGTAAAACGAACCGATAAGGTTCATTGACATCTATAAACATAAAATATATAATATGTAGAGATCTAAGTTCTAAAAATAAATGGAAGGCTCTAGGTGAGCTTTGATTAAAAAAATCTTTCAAGGTACTTTAATTTTCCTTATTAAATTTCCTCTTTTAATTTAGAAGCCATCGAAAGAAAGTCCAGTGCACAAGGAATTCATTTTAGAGAATTAGGAATTACACTTCCTTGAAGAAGAGCGAGTTGAAATTTTAATTTAATCTAGAATGAAAGACAGGCTTACTCTGTATTTCCGTGGTACATTAAACTTTATTTCACTAGGTACAGGAAGACCAAAGTACAGCTTTGCTCAAGAGAAAATTTGGGTCGGCAGATATAACCAAGTCCTTATGAGTCGTAAAACTTCCTTCAATGACTTGCTAAGTCATAAATAAATCACTATTCTCAACAAGCCTTTGTAAGACGGAAGCCCTCACCTTAATGGTAGGGATAACAGATTACAAATACAATGATGGCATTACGAGTAATTGAAGGTACAATCGGTCCCTTCCACCCACAAGGTGACAAAACAATTTGTGATTGTTCGCGTAAGGTGTCGTCGACCCGGGCAAGTGTCGCAACGAGAAATTATGCTTTGCAACAGTTTTACTTCGCGTTTTTGCAGCACCACGTAATTCGATATTTAAAATTCCGCCGTTATAAGGTTACACAAACGCTGACAGTCGAGCGAGACGATTGAAAAGTATGACATCTATTTCGCTATCTTTTCACACGATATAGGCCTAAATGCCTTGAATTATATTTTAATACTTTTTAAAAAGGTTTGAATTAACGTTGAATTAACAAAATCATTACCTACACTACACAACATCAAAGTGGATGCTTTACGAAGCCGAATGAGACGCGACGTTTATCCTTAATTTGGTTATCTGGGTCACGTGCTTCCTTTTGAGTGAATGGCACTGATAATGTTATAGGTCGCTACATCGATGATAAGCATTTACAATTTGTAATTTTAAGTGGTTTCTGAATTGGCGCAATGAATCAACTTGTTACATAACCTGATGTTTATCACAAGTATTCCCCGTGATCCAAACATCAGTAGGTATTTGGTCGTATCAATTACAAATCTATCGCTGCAACTTCGGTTTTAAAAGACTTACGGTCTTTCTCTGTATCCGTTCTATCTGTGGTTTTGCTTTACTAGAGATAGAAATAATATACATACCTTTATATTTTTTGTCTCTACAACTTCTGGCTGAAATCCTACCTCCAGTCGAGGATAGCTATCTACCTTTGACATAGTTTGCATATAGGGAACGGTCGCTCATTTTATTTTAAAACAAAAGAAGCGCTATTTTGATCCGTAATCTTTTCGTACGTGACTAACATTTACCCGGTAACGCAATTAGAGCACATTTATGAGAACGTAGGTTGTAATAGGTATTCAGAAGGTAATTGCTGACGGGGTGAGCGGTCGCATAAAGTTTACGGCCAGTAAAATGTATAAACGGACAAGCTGATTCTATGATATTCGGAAGTATCGCAACAGGACGTCACACACTGCACGGTTTCTTGGAAACATTATTTCTTCCGTAATTAAGATTTAGTCACTGGGCTGAAATAGAAACGCCGAGAAACAATAAAACCCGCAAAGGTGATTCCATAGTCAGAAGTTTCAATATTTACATGTGTAATTGATGATATTTAAATTAAATTATTGTAGACAATGTCCATTGGATAGTGTTGCGCTGCGTATACCTTGCTCATAGGCTGCAAGTGTAAAATATTTGTCAGTAAGCTTAACACAGCGTTACCCTTGACCTCATCCGTACACCTTGAATACTTTCGGGCCAGCATATTGCAACGCGACAGCCAACCTATACAAATCCAAGCGTAAATGGTCACCGTTGCTTAGTTATCTAATAAGATACTTAAGCAGATAATTTAAATATCATCAACCGAAACAGCAATAACATCACTTTACGTGTCTAATATTAATAAGCGTAATCATAATAAAGTGCCACAGAGATAAAGATGTGCTACTTGTAAACAATTGACAGTGTTATCATCACCGAGGGTACAGGGAAATACTGAACTACCGGGAAAGCCCAAATCACAGAATGTAAGCATGTACAGCACCTTTGTAAAAAAATGGTTGCCTGTAAAGTCGGTTTTACGGGCGAAGATTTTACGTGACAACGAGAGACGCAAGGCATTCGGCGGGCCTCTCTCTCGTTCGGTGACTCATCGTAACGTTACCGAGCGTTACACTTTTTCATAAGTGACTCCCAGCCGCAACCTAATTTAAGACGTTGTCACGTCAAAAACATTAAATACTTGGAAGCTAAGTTCACAAGTAGAAGAATTTTTTGTATGTTTACAAGTTAGCACCTCAGTATGCAAATATCACTGCATTAAGTTTAATACTGATGTTTTTGTACCACAATAAATGCTGATGACTTAAAATCATGAAACAGTCAACTAAATAATAAACATTGAGCTATCTCTCAAATGTTCAGAACATGAATACAAAACTCAATACCAATAAAATTATTTAGTTAAATAACTCTATTGCCAGTTTATCGCATCGTATCTTTATCTCGGCCATTAAAGTCAATCCAGCTCACGATACAGATATAAAATTGTCACTCGTCTCGATTTAGAATCGATTGACTGATGCATTACCGAACGATGAATCGAATCGAGTAGGGCACTCGTTAAATTGAACGGCTGATTACGATGTCCACTAAACGTCAGGGCTCCATAAATAGCATCGGTGTCAGACCCAGAGCAAATAAAGCAAGATGCGGGGCAGTGACTATAGTGGGGTTTACACCTTACGATTGTAGCAGATCAAACCGAAAATCCCAGACCAACAATTGTGAAAAGTTGTTTCCACGGGCATTTTCTTTTGACATTGGCAGTGATAACAATTCAGTTTACAAATTATCATTGAAATTAATCATCTTATCATAATTATTTACGTCACTTATTTATCAGAACAAAAGGTACTTTACCAGATTCTGTCTATCTGAAAAAATAAACTGGAAAACCATTTCGTGGATCTAAATTAATCAGTCATGCATTTCAAATAAGGGACTCTGTAAGAAGATGTTCTTCATCTTCGTTGTCAGTCCTTATTTTGTTTATGTGTGTCGATGCCAAGACGTTATACAAAACAAATACTTAACTTACAAATAATTTTAATTTTTATAATATATATTTTTTTGTTTTTTTTATTTGTATAATTTCCCGAACAATATAAATTTGCCGTGCCCCTACGGGTGTCATGTGTGCAATGTACTTTTAATTGTAATAACACCTGTAATTTACCATGTGACAAGCAAATAAATAAATTCATAAATTCTAAATTCTACGTCAGACTAGTGTTTGGTTCCCCGGTCGTTTGGTGTAAACCCTCCTTAACGGGACCTCCGGAATGCAGCCTGCAACAGGTGCAGGTGCGTGGTCTACCTACGAGCGGGTCGGCCCGCGCCCGCCGCCATTCATTCTTCACAAGACGTCAAGCTTGCGAACTCAGAACTTTTTTGTGAACTAGATTTTTAAAGAAACAACTTTTCGTTTTTGGTCCTTAAGCTTTTTTTTATTGCACACACTTACAAGATTTTGCATTACAGTACAAACGGGTGATGGATGAGGTTACCCATTTAGGTCAACAGTGTATTTATTTTTGTGACTATATGAAAAGCTAGTCTTCTGGAAATCTGGATGATGAAATCACCTATGGACTTAACATTTACCGTTTCATAATTTAGCGTTTTCCTCTTCAACTCAAAAGGTTTGTATACTTTTTAATGCGTCTTCATAGTTAAACATTAAAACACATGACTAGTTACACTTTCTTGTTTAAGTATGTACAAATCTATCCAATTAATGTGAATTACGAGTAGAGAGCGATAAGCGGTAATTTGTCGATTCTATCTTTTTTAGGAAGGTCATTTCGATCAATGTAACCTTTCTTTAATTGATGACTTACTTCACTAGCAGATATAAGTACGAATAATCGTACGTCCATGTATGTCAGTGAGTTGTTATGTAGAACTATCGGCCCTCGGCTTTATAACCGCGTACATCTGATTTAAATATTTAATATGATTTTATGAATTATATTTATGTGCTATTCCAGTATATATGTTACAGTCAAAACTCATAGCCGGTCAAAACTGCTTTTGACTGCATAAATCAGTCAATAATGGTTTTGACCGATGTCGTTAGTCAAAACCACTTTTGACTGCCGAAGTCAGTCAAAACTGTTTTTGACTAACGCTTTTGGTCAAAAGTAGTTTTGACAGCTATTTTTATTCAAAAGTGGTTAAGACTGACTTAAAGTTTAGGCTATCGGTCAAAACTCATGAAAAGTGTAGATAAAGGCAAAGCTGATTTACGTAATATTCTCGGAGTAGTACTAGAAGTTACTTCTGATCAACTTTATAAAATTGGTACAAGAGACGGCATATTGGATAAATTATACTGCAGGTAAATACCTTTTTTTCTATCAAGGTATACAATAGTATGTGTTTGTGACTGTAAGCGTGTGTGGGTGTGCAGTTGTGTGTGTGGATGTAAGTATGCGTGTGTGGATGTGTGGGTAGGTGTGCGGGTGTGTGTGATAGGGAGTGTGTGTGTTAGAAGTCACTTCTGAGCAACTATAGAGGTATAAAACAAAGGATAAAATATACTGCAAAAGTGCCAAAGGTCGTCATCACATTAAGAACTGCTGCAAGGAAATCTGCTACTTGAACCGGGCAAGGTTTTACACGATAGATAGATAGATAACTCTTTATTGCACACAACATTAGTGAATTTAGAAATTTGTTTAAAGGAAATGTACAATAAGGCGGTCTTATCGCTATAAGCGATCTCTTCCAGACAACCTTTGGGTAAAGAAATTATGTGTGAGTTCTAAGGGTTGTAAGAGTAGCAGATGACTGTGCAAGAAAAAAGGATTTCTGTGCAATTCAAAGTGTCATAACAGTTCTGGATGTGCAAACAAATAGGATCCAAATACAGCAGTTACAAGTTTAAGTTTTTTATTTTTGTTATTTAAGTCTTCAATCATATTGTAGTAGACAAATAAAACGTTGTCCAATTTGATTTATTTCAAGATAATATTCTTAATAATTACTTAAAATGTTCATAATATTTTTTTTATAACAAACGATTTCGATTAGATTATCTCTAGTTTTTTTATTTATCAGTTACAAGTAGTTTTGACCTACTTTCTTGGTTAAAGCCACTTTTGACTGATTCATCTTAGTCAAAATAACTTTTACCTAATATTTCTCCAGTCATAAGTGGTTTTGCCCAATGTCCTTGGTTAAAATCACTTTTGACTGCCAAAGTCAGTCAAAACTGTTTTTGACTAAAGACATCAGTCAAAACCAATATTAACCGATTTTTGCAGTCAATAGTGGTTTTGACCGGCTATGAGTTTTGACTGTAACATATACAATTTTTGCGTGAAGAAGTAACCAACATCCATTTATCCACATTCACAAAGTTTAACATTAAATAGAGTATCAGTCAGTAGGATGCAGATAGGTAGAGTCTGAAAATTATTTTATTTTGTGAGTATTGCGTGTTTTCACCATTAATAAACACGATTGAATATCAGGGTTTTAGCTACTCGTGTCGTAACTATCCTAATAATTTCGTCGCATAAAATAAAAATAAAGATAACGTGAATATTTACAGCTGTAATAAAAATAATATACCGATGTATGACTTAATAATGTCTTTCTTATCGTAAATACATCTACACCGCCTTTAGTTATGCATGTACAAGGATTTTGCAAAAAGAGTTCGCAAAAACCACGTAATTATCAGGATATTAACGTAACAACTTAATAAGCAGTTTAAAGGACGGCGTAAAACGAAAAGTTTTGCACTTATTATCACGTCTTTACTTCCCTTGCCGCGAAATATTTTTTGAGCACTTATCTTTTACTTGTATAATTTACTTTTAGCGAATACATATGCAATTGATATTTAATCAATTTGCTGCCACAAAAGTGAGACAACTCCCAAATATTTATCTCCTGGTATCAATCACAGCACAGTCGTGCTCAAATATGTTCTAGTAGAATCTTTTATGTCTACATATTTAAGTTTGCATCGTTGAACAGTGAGCTGTTTCACGAAAAAATAGCTTCGCTTTCTGTTTGTATTAGTACTGTATCTTATTTTCTTGCACGATATTTAAAAATAAAGCTCTAGTTCCTCTATCTATAGGTTATCTGTACAACCTAGTCGATTACTAATCCTATTTATAACAACTTCACATTGTAGTTTATCCTTGACATAACACTTGTTACATATAAAACGCGGAAAATGTAGCTAAGATCAAGTCTATCTCAAATGGCGACATTTCAAATGTCAGATGAACGACCGCCGTATCCTGTTATGGTAATCAACCGGTATTAGAAGATGGAGTAAGCGGAGGGCCCAGTGGGAGTCTTTCCAAAACATATAGAACTGATTCGTACAAAAAATATGTAATTGACTACGCTCACTGGAAGCTAAAACACTACACACTTTAGCGACAAGTGGGGATCACAAATCAGAATTGATCATATTTTAGAAGGGCCGACCCTAAATAGGAAATGTGCTAGGAGAATGATGATGATGTTGATTTAAAGAACTTACGAGTACTAGGTAATCAAAGCAAATATTCTGTTTGGATTTATTCTGATTGGGCGAGTAAAAAACTAAGCAAGCGAATGTATCAACAATACAACTTACTAAATTCGCGAATGGACGGTATTTTAGTTGCCAAGATTACGTCATTTACTTACATCTGTGTTGATTGACCGAAGTCCTTGAAAATTGAGAAACCTTAAAATTGTTGAGATATTGACGCCATGATGTTTTTCAATCACCGAATAGAACCGATTGTATGATTATTTTTTATGTTAAATTTTAATGGAATATTCTAATTTGATTTTTCTCATAAGTATTCAAACAATTGCAGATTTAATGTTGAAGAAACTGCCATTGCCATGCCATCTTATGCAAACTATTGAAGCATAAAGCGCACTGATAACTACAACAAAGATAGCGAGTGTAACTAGAAAGTATAATAATTTTTGTAGCCTTATAATTGGAAGGTAATGCTGTACAATACTTATCTGTATCGCATTGCATGGAAAGTTAAGGAAGCACTATGATGAAGCACCAAAACATAAGCTTATAAATAAATCTAAAATCCAAGCGAGCGATACTTCTGCATAGTGAGCAAGCTAAAACAGGTTCAGAAATGAAATTTTTGTTCCTTAGAATAATATGGGAAATACCAATGACTCTGGTTAGCCCACTTCAGCTCTATGTAGCATCGCTGTGTCTGGTTCTAGACTGTTCTGGTCACGACATTCGCTTCGTTAGCACCAAGATGTCTAAAATGGGGCATTAATGCATTGTACGCGATTGCATTCAATGTTCTCTTCTACAAACCGATTACAGTGTTAAATCAAATCAACAAGTACAATCGCCTTATTCCCAAAAATTTTTACATTCGTGTTTGTTGTTATTAAAACTAGTAAACTACACATTTTCCTGTATAAAACGTTCAAGTTTTTCCTCGAAGAAATCAAGTGAATCCCGGCCATAGCATCAGTTAATCATTCGAAAAGAAACTTTGTCGTCGGAGGTTACTGCATAAATTGCTCTGCCACATGGAAATGAACTGGCCAGCTCAAGATGAATACAAAACGATAGTTTAATTTAATAGAGTAAATAAGAGTCATTGAACTATCGACGAACATCGAAGGCAGTTCGGCGGGCGAAGCGTTTTTTGCAATGGTACCGCTATCCAATGTGCCATACAAAGTAATTCATCAGCAGCTCAACGCAAAAGGTCATTGAGAGAGCAGGGTCCGAAGGTAAGCGTGTTTATTTTCGAAGCAATTTTCTCTTAAGTGTCAGATGCATTAACACTGACTATAAGGAAAGGAAACTAAGAATTTCCTCCGGCGCATTATGATCATAATTTATTAACTAACGTATCTGGTTATATTGTCATATATTGTTTACCCAGTTGGTGTTACTTGCCCAATTGTCAGTTCTCAGGGCAATTGGGCAAGAACATCTGATATTTCGTTTTCAATTTTTTACCTATAATTTTGGTCAAGAGAGGCCATGAATGACGCAGGTACGTCGAAGTGGCACCAAGACCCAAGTTCATTCACCACGCATGGTCCGATGCGTAGGAAAATCGCTAACAGACCGACAATATAATAAACAAGACACATAATACAATAATAAGCGAGCTTGCTACGGCAAAACAGTGGCGTAACAATAACAGTTTGTGGACTCTGTGTGTCTTTAATATCAGCAAGATGCGATCACCATTATTAAAGTAGCTCAATTACTTATTATTTTCACCGTTTCTTAAATGTGATGATTGTATTTTAATAGAACTGTATTATATTAGACAACCTTTTTTGAATGTTGAAGCTATCAGCTATACACCTATCCACAAGATGCGATCACCTTTATTAAGAATCAATCAATCAGTCTGTTGCAGTCCACTGCTGGACGTAGGCCTCCCCAAGGGCTTTATTAAGAAGCTCATACTATATTTTCCACCGTCTATTAAATGTGGTTATTTATGTAAGTATTATATCAGAACCTTTTTTGAATGTTGAAGCTATATTCTAATTTCACATTTTTTTTTATGTATTTAATTGTTAATTTTAAGTTTATTCCCTCAAGTGTGTGTTTAACAAGCACTTAGCAAGGGCTCCCGCTGAAAATCAGTGTCGTGGCATGCTTACCATCTGCTGTCACGACTTATACTGAGCGGGGTCCTTTTTGCCACACTATGAGGCTTTGTGTTTTTTGTTCCCTCTAATTTTTTTATTTTTTTTTTGTATTTTGATATTTTTGTTTTTTATTCTTATTTTTTTGTGTGTGTCAAATAAATAATCATTCATTCATATTAAACCTTTCAGCATTAAACTATATTTTGTTACTTTATAAGGGTCTACATTTTAAAAATGTTGTCTCTGAGTATGATGATTATAATTTTAAATCAGGTAACATCCCATTATCTCCAGTTATATATATAAAAATTAGCCATAGAGCAAGCATGGTGATAGTGACAAGCCGAGTAATATCTTTTGCGAGTAACGGTATCGGATACCGGTTGTCTTTCGGCCGAAAACGCCGGTAATATACCATGGTCATTCGCGTGAGAGAGTACAGTCGGGAAAATAGCATATTTAACCTTTCCCCTGATTTAACTCTTACAAAAAATACATATAATATATAATTTATAATATTAGTATAGATTTGAAGACATCATAACTCAGGAATGACAGTTCTGTTGTTAAATTTTTATACAAATCCAAGACAAATATTGAACGAGGGTCGAAGTTTTGGAGGCAATGCTGGACCTACTAGTACTGTATTGTTCCCATTCTAACTCCTGGCCATAAAGAGAATACATAAAAATTATATTATTCAATCTAAGATAGGAAATACTATGTTCACTTGTGCTCATGCACGATTATACCACGCTATCCCATCGGGTTCCCACGAGACCGTGTGTTTCTTTTACTCAAAACATTTAATTATATACACACGCCTCAAAGTCAGTAAGGAGTAACTTACGAACAATTATGAGCATGGACCGGTTTCCCGAAAAAGAATAGACATTTCATAATAATTAAATTAATTAAAATTATAAATTAAAGGTAATTTTAAAAACTGAAGTTGAGACATGCTTTTGGACGAAAGGGTAGTGAAATGTGAATACAGATAGTATTCAACGAAGGACGTACTGCTTTGTATTTTGTAAATTCGTTATGTGATTGTGTACCTATGTTATTATTGTGTGAACTCGTTTAAATGTGTATAAAATATGTGTGTGCTTGTGATGTCCTAAATTAATAAACTCTTTATTTTTTCTTTCTATTACGATTTTCCTTAATCCGTTCAATTTTCATATAATTACACTCCAGTGTTAATCATATTTATATTATAATAGTATTATCAATAAAATCCAGAATAGCAATACGAATTGCAAATTTAACAGTAAAGCAGAGTTGCTATAACTGTCAAAGCAAAATCGCAATACCCACGTTGGTTTCATGTTGAAGAAGTGGATGGAATAGGATCTGTTATACAAGTACTATGTCTGTTAAATTAATTGAATCAAATACTGCTCCTTGATGAAATAAAAATACATAGCAGCTATATGTACATAACACCTTTCCAAGGCGTTACGGTCAATCATAGATTTTAAAAAAAATAGAATATTACTTTTTTCATTGTTTCGAATCAACTCCGTTTCAGCGGAAAAGTAGCAATGATTGGTTACGCGACCTTCGTCAGTACTAGGCTTTCCAATTTTATACTGCCGGAAAAGCACTATTAGCCTGCTTCGCGTTTTCGACATATTTCAGCATTGGGTCTGATTCTAGTGATGTACCATCCAAAACTGAATCTCTCTTTCTCTTCTAAATAAATGAAAAGAGACAAAATACAATTATTTAAAAATGTTAATGTAAACAGCTGTCTGTTGCTTGGAAAAAATATTTTTTTGCGTTGTTTAGTGTAGTCCACAGACAATTTTGTGATAAACTTATAGTAGATGTCTCCGTTATATCGTCTACGGATTCCAAAATTTGTTGCAACTGACATCTGTTTAGTTCGACGTCTCTAAAACATTGTATTCTGCCTCTTTTAATTTATTTAGATGGGAATGCTTTTAGCATTAAGTCCACCTTTGTACACTATGATTTGTGCAATAAAGTCTTTAAATAAATAAAATAAATAAATAAAGAGACATTTACTTTACTTAATTTTAGTCGGTGTATCGCAAGAATCAGGCCCATTTTCTGCTCAATACAATGAGGAAACCCCAATCCATCATGTTCATTGAACATGTTAACCAATATACTTCGGTTTCCTGCTGAGAATTCGGATACTTGAGCAGGTGATCGATTGATAACAGAGCGCTTGTAAACAAGTTGTTCTACCCTACATTATTCATTAGTAATTAATCATAGCTACAGTTAAGACTACTTTAAGCTTTAAATGCTACTTAAGGTTGAAGCATATCTATCTACTCGTAAAGGGAACAGCACCGTATTGACATCAAGCAGTAAATGGACCAGCAACGCCGCTGCACCGGACCGGCTACGGATAGCAGAATCCTCGACGCATTTCGTTTGCTACAACTTATGACAGTTCTTCTTGTGAATGACAGCTCGTTTGACAGGGTGGACGGAAAATGTAACATTGGACGACATAGCCGTATCAAGCGCGTGACAACGCATGCGCCGCTGGTCGAGAGTGGGTCCCGAGTTGATCTCGATCCGAGGTGGTTACGCTCATAGAAAGTAGTATAGTATAGAATGACAAACGCGGATTTTCAGCGTAACCAAAAAGTTACTTTACATGTGTGCGTTCAATAGTGATGTGTATCTTATGGTGGTCCAAGTTTTATCGACGAGGTTACGATAAATCATGTAAATTGAAACAAAAATAATTAAATTAATGCACTTTGAATTACATAATACTTTTTATTTGATAAACAAGACAACCTCATTTTTGTTAAATTACATATTTATTTATTTATGTATGAAGACTTGCAAGAAGCACTTATACACGTTCCAACATAGACCTTACCACAGCACAGCTTCGGGCCAGTTGTGTGGGCCAGTGCTGAGAAGAAGCTGTGCAAGAATTACGGTTACCTAAAAAAAACAGTCAAAAAATTTATCGATACTGATGACGTCATCATTTAGTCAAGCCCTAGTGTAAAGAAACGGTTTCTTATTTTACTGAAAATACCTGAATTAATCTATTGGAAACTTTGATAAATGGCTGCAAATCACAAAGAAAGTCCTAAATTTACGGTACAATTTGGCATCGGAGTCGATTTCACTCACAAATTTTATAAAATTTGGAATTCAAAATTTATCAATGATTCATATTTACTGGTGGAAAGTATGATTTTCGGGATTGTATCCTCGGCGCACTTCACAGTTGCTGAAAGCACAAGTCATTTCATCTGAAATTGTTATACAAAACTTAAATTATAATTATATCCATTCATAATTTTTCAAAAATTCCAACGACGGAAACTTGACGTATCCACTAAATCCATTATTTCTTAGAAAACGGTCTCGCTGTCATATGGTATTTCGCTGTCAAATCCTATAGAATTTCACTAAGTAGCACGCTCTTTTTAAAGCGAAGATTTTTTTCTTTCTCTATGGTTACGCTACGAATTTGATAGGTATGCGTAGCAGAATGGAGTTTTAAATAATACTGAACGCCTGGTGTCGTATCAACACGCTGCTGTTCCCTTTACGGGTGGTTAGATCAGCTTCAACCTTTATTTAGTACCAGTAGACGTAAATGTCGATTAGGTCCGTACATAGAGGTGTTTAATTTAGAATGATTAACATTCACCAATTATAATTTGTGAATATCTACAGCAAAGGTATAAATAAAATATAAATGGGGTTAGCTGAAAATGTTGGCAATAGCCGATTCCCTAGAGCACCTTTTATTGAGTCATAGAACCCATGGTGTAGCGTGATTTGTTTCCGGTAGGCTACGATAATAAGCAGGTGTCAATGTAATAAAATGATATATTGCATAATATTTTATTTACTCACTTATCGGGGTTAAATAAAGTCTAATCCAGACCTAGGTGTTATTTACGTACAATGTAAAAAATATACCATTCGTAAGCGTAATTTATTTATTTCACATCACTCAGGTCAGTAAAGCAAAGTTGAAAGGAAACTTACTATCTTACCGTTATTAGTATTCTCGTGTTATATTTTAATTTTTTCACAATATAACGTAATAACTCCTCTGATCCTCTCCTCAGAAGTCAAATTGGGGTTTCGTCAAAATATTTCCGGGTCGATAAAAGTGGGTTGTTGTGGGCTGTCCGAAAAGTGGGTTACATATTTTCCAACTAACTGTACCAAGGCAAGACCAACCACTACTTTCATGCCTACAGGGTACGTACAATTGGTGAACCGGTAAGAAATCGTATCATGATCGCAAAACTAATTTCGGTTGAGCGAGTTCAAAATCAGAAACAGTTATTTTATGGTAACTTTAACAGTTCAGTCTTTGTTCACCATTTAAAATCATATCCGATTAAAAACACAATAAGGTTTTATTATATTTATTGTTGTATCTCAACCTCACTTCGATGAAGCGATTGATAATGGAAGTTACAAGGAAACAGAAAAGGATCTTTGTAATACCTACCTAAGTATAAAATCCATACTCACACCTTGGCTCGGCAGTCACGATTAATGTCGGCTAATAACAATTCAATGAACTAAGACCATATTGTTGCGAGAAGGAAAATTATTGCTTGTTTTGATGGAATCTTCACGCGGCGGTCCGTAAATATTATTACAACGATTGACGACCATAATATTAAATAGATTTTAATTTTGTTTCTTAATATAAATATAAAAATAATTGCCAGAGATTGGCCCAACCTTTAGAAGTTGATGGTATTTCCTCACTTCGTTTGAGCTAAACAAAGATCACTTAGCCAATTAAGGATATGCAAATTATAGGCACAATGTGTAAGACACCTTCGCGTATAAGGCAATTAGTGCGTAATTGATGCAGTACCAGACCGTAATCACTTAATAAATGCCCGTCAATGCGATGTCAAAGTGAATGTATCCTTTGGTCACTGTCGTCCAAGAATGTTGCAATACATAATGAAATGTGGTGCATTCCGGTCGGCTGGTCTACCGGGCCATTCTGACCTCTATCAGTTGCATAATAAGAGCATCAGGCGGCCCGATGCAGGCGGCCCAGATACGAACCGATCGCCAACACCGTTTGTCGTGCCTTTAACAGAATTATGTCATGTCGACCAGTACCGGTATCATACTAGCAATATTATCACCCTTTACAAATAATACATAGAGTCGTAAATCGTAGAACCACTTTTCAAGTGGATTCCGTACTTGACTATGACGTGGGCCGAAGGACTTAACTGTAGATATTTGTGATAAGGGCCCGTACGTCACAGGCAAATAAAATATTGATAAAGCGGACGTGAAATGTAGAATAAGAGATAAACATAACAATAGTACCGGCTTATGTTTTAATGTGGTACACTGGAAATAGTTTAAATTACATCGACTTTTGAACTTCAAAGTGGAAGGTCATTCAGTTGATACATAATAGAGCTGTGAAAAAGATACAAGTGAAGTCGAATCGTATTTGTATTTAAAAGAAAGAATAACAAAAATTAGAACAAGCCGACATACCGAAAAGCGAGTTTGTCTCATCTAAAAAAATCAAAACTGTATTTTCGATCGCAGTAACATTAATTTTTCAGGTTTCAATAGCAAACTGGTTATTAGTGAAAACACTTGAAGCGATTTATTGATACAAGCGGATCGCGTGCGCCGTCTTGAGCGGGTTGCGCGTGAGTCTAGAATTGCGCATCGGACAGCGCATTCTGAACCGATGCACGCATTGCAAGTATTGCAACTCAGCTGGCTCTTAAAAAATCAGTGTTAATTTTTCTTACTGGTACAGTCATCAGAAAGTGGCTACTACATAACTTACATAGTAATGTAAATAAAGTATTTGATGAATTGTTTCTACAACTATGATCTTAAATATCTGACAGTAAGATTATTAGTTATTGTTATGCTGCCAGTAGAGATAGCATTGATTTTGGCGGAAAAGTGGTAAATTACTCAGAATCTTACTGTTTTTAAAATAGTCTATTTAAAAAAAATACAGCGGCGTCTACGATAATTATTAACTAAGTCACGCATAAGCTCGTTAAACTGCGAAGAATTTGAAAACTACGCTTTTTCCTCCTTGAGTAAGTAAGTATATCTAGATATTGTACCACCTATAAATACCTTTTACAGGAAAACTCCACTGTCCGTGAGCTTAAGCGTACGACAATATAAATCAAACAAACAAAATATTAACCGACCTGTGGTTTTTCCTAATGACATCAAAGCATCGAACTAATCTTATAAATAAGTTTATGTACGGACGGATTTATTCGTATTTAGTTGTTGAGATAGGTCGGTATAGATAGTGCCATCCATGAAGGCGCGCGCCATCTTTCGTTCTTATCGTTTTTAGCACACGTGTGGAAGTTTTTGCCAATATTTGATGATGCCATAATGAATATAATTATTAAATATTTATTATATGATATTAAAATATTTGCCACACACCCCGCACCCCGCGCTTTACTTAATCAAAAATGATCGGCGCGCGCCTTCGTGGATGGCACTATCGATATTAAAGATCCACTAGGGTGTATCTTACCAACATTACCATGGAGTTCTTCAACAGATCTCTCTCTCTTATATGCTCTGCTCATTCTTGCTATAAGAGCTGATGATATGGGTCTTGGCTCATCATGTAGGTATGGATGGAATGGCTTGCTACTTATAACCAACATGGAAATTCTTAACGTCTACAAACACTATCAAGTATAGAGGCAAGCCAGAGCAAAGTAATGCAAAAATTGTCCAGATTTCGACTCTTCAAAAGGAAAAATGTGCGACAAAACATTTAAGCGATGACTCAAAACTTTAGTTGTCAGGTTGCGGATTTTAATGGGTTCAATTGCACAATGCATGTGAATAACGTTAGTTAAGCGTACTGGTACACAAATTGTTCGATTACAACAGGTACAAGGGAAAAGAAATCACAGGGGTGATGATGAGATTATCTCAAAAATGACTCAACACAGCAGGCATGCTGACTGGTCGTACCTACTTATTCAAGATTCGAAAAACAATGTTTTACACACACAACATTTATGGAGTTTTTTCTAACTAATCGAAAATATTTGTTCATTTTTATAACCATGGTTTTTGACATCATGAGTACTTAAACAGTTTGACTTTACATGACCCTGTTTAGAAGACTTGCAAGTCACTCCAATCTGTTTTTGACAGTTAATCATCCGACCACAGGCGGTAATTATCGGATGATCCATAACTTAGTGTCCATAATTACTTCGAGTAATTTCGATTCTACAAGTCTTAAAGAACTAGTTTTCCTTTCAGAGATACACAGATGGATATAGGACAATAGGTACCTTCGGCACGGATTAGGCACAATGTTGGACCTAATGTTGCCAACTATCAAACAATTGGAGGACTGTGGAAAATAAATAGTATAAATTTGTTACCAAGGCTTAGAGGTCCTCTTTTTGATTTAATCTGAGTACTTAGTAGGTGTTATTAGGTCTCCAAGTCCTTGTTGCAGAGCCTAACTTTTTTGTTGCCGAATGTAACGTAGCCCATAAATCAAATCAGGAGTGTAAACTAATTACCAGGTCTATATGTATAAAGACTTGATTTTAAAACGTAGTACAACTGCAACTACTTATAAATAGAACAAGCCAGACTTAATGACTTGAGTCAGAGAGTTGGGGATGGTGTTATGTCCCTTTATCTAGCACGAGCTTGGAGACTCTACCGATGTCCCATTTACCTTGTTTTGTGGAGTCTGTGTGGGCCAGGGATTTGCGTGGGAGCTCGAAAGTACTCGGACGGAACCGACATGCAACTCGCAACACACACAAAGCAGAGTAGCTTACCAAGCTATCAGAAATTGAGGGTTGATTAATGAGAATTTCTTAATTAACAACCCCACCTGGGTTGCAACGCGAAAATGGACATACTTTCCCAAAATATGACTCTTTATTTGAAAGATTAAATCAATAATCAGGGTAAAAAAAATATTGTAAGATAACACGCCAGAAAAAGTACTAAACATTGCATTCATAACTTGCAGTTATTGCAGCAGACAATGTCACGGTAATTTTGGCTAAAACCGTGAAATAGTCAGCGTTACATCACATAACAACTGACATCTTTTTGTGTTGTTCAAAAACTCGTAGCCCAGCCGCAGTATATGAACCAACTTGTAGTTTGGAGTGTGCATTCTCGTTACAGCTTCACGCTTGGTTTCTGTTTGACTAAAAAAAACAGGTTACCTAAGCAATGTTTCTATAGAAACATATGTACGAAATATGAGGTATTATTTGGTCAGTTGTACATAGGGTTAAGTTAAGATGGTGCAAGGAGCCTTCCTTCCAAAAACATTAAGGGCCTGTTTTACCATCGACGAATAAGCTCTAATCAATGAATAATTCAAATATGTAACGTCAGGTCGTATGAAGTAAAGGCCAGTTAATGCTATCCAGAACCAGGGCATTGAGAAACAGGCCGTCAATCTGGAAAAAAAATGTCATTCAGTATTCCCGTTGATTCTTATTCGTACATAACTGAGTTACGTTATGATCCACTAGCTGGGCCTCAATTCTGCTATTTGCGTCGTCACCGAGTTGTGCATCAATTGTACAACGAGCGTGCTATTAATACACCTCGCTATTCTGACAGCGGCTGCTGTAGTGACTTAGTTGTGCTACTATAGACGGTGGTTTTTTGACAACTAATTTGACAGGTCCTTGACATTGACAATCAATTTTTATAATTTCGATCCTATAGTATAGTAATAGCTTTTAAAATTGTTTGTCAAAAAAAAATACTAAATATTGTATCAAAATTTTCAAAAATTACAAAATATAGTTTTTGTCAAGGTGTATTAGATGAGTGTAGGAACTTCAGTAAGTTAACGAATTATTCACATGCACGTAATTGGATGATAGGTACCTATCCTCATTCAAATTCTGCCAAGTGGTAATCATTACCCATCGATCATCATGAAAGTAAAATAAGATAAAGTTCATCACATAAAGATCAAATACAAAAGTTTAATGTGAAATCATAGTAAAATATACGTTAATGAAAATAAATAAACTAAATGCAAAATCATTTTATAATTTTATGCCCGTGAACACAGGCAACGAGAGACACAAAAAAAACCTATTGGTTTTATTTTTGTCAAAGTTTGTCACTTTTTGGTCTGTCATTCCTATTTTGTACGAATTTATTCCTATTTGAAATCAACAAAATTTTAATAAAATCGCCACATTTTATGAAATACAAACGACTTGCAGGGGACGCACGCAGTAATCGACGGTAAAGTGCAGCCGAGGTGCCTCACTGAGACTAAGTTTTTAAAGAGAAATACCTACATACCTACTTTGTATGCAGCACTCTAACTTATATCTAAGCCTAGGGTTCGGAGACCAAGAAGATAATTTCAATGTCGATACTCAAAGTGCTAGTACAGTAGCTATATGTAGCTGAATGAACCCTTTGTGAATGATGTGTACTAAACCGCGACGTGACGTGACCTACTCGTATCGACCCATTTTTATTTATAAAATAAATGTATGCTGATAAAAAGGTGCCAAGATTTATTTATTTAATCAACTATCTCCTAAGTTAAGTGATCACAATACTTAGGATATTGAAATCTAATTACAAAATTTTATTTTGGTTTACAGTGAATTATTTTGTTCCATTTAAAATGTACAGACTAACAGACATCGATTTATTTTATTATTCTTTTTCTATTCTTTTAAATGCTATAATGTTATGCTATGAAGTATGAAGAATATTTTTTACGCACAATAGGAACATGTTTTACAAGCTAGAACTTGAAAATTTTCAGCACTGTGTTTAATGTTTCTTGTCAGCATAACAATCTAGCGAGTTTTCTTTCTTGACTTGCTTTACGCCTGAAAATTTATGGATTATTATAAAGAGTTTGACTTATATCAATCGTAGGCGTTATTAACGCATTCGTCTTCTACTTAGGAGAATCAAATCCTTTTGGAGTCGGAGCATAATATCGAGCTTACGTAAGTACACCAGCAGTCGTTATCATGCACCGACTCCAAAAGAATCGGTTTCTGCAAAAAAGAAAACAAATTCGTCATTTCAGCTTTGAAGTCAGATTTTTTAAGGGAGTTGAATTAATAATTACTTCATGATTTTCAGTTATTACCCATATCTCAAAAACTACTGAACCGATTTTAATTTAACTTACAAGTACCCTATGTTAAAATATACCTGACTGAACTAAAAAAGAATCACCTTGCTATGATTTCTCTTTTATAGATATCCTGAGACATATAAACATACAAACATATAAACATACATACACTTACGAAATTTTGCACACGTCTTCGGAAGCCAACAACAAGAAGATCAATATACTCAATTTTTATCAAATTCTAACGATATCATATAGATATAGCTCAAAATGGATTACCTCCTTTTTTGAAGTCGGTAAAAATCTAAGAATGTACAACGCGATATCAAAACGGTTGGTTACCTCGTCCTAGTCTGATTTTTGGCAGTACTATATTAAAACGAATGGCTTAGAAGGTCAGATACCCAGAGCTGTTAAAATATGTTTTAAAAAAGTTAAAATCAAAATGACGAAAAAAAATATCGAAATTGGTTTAAAAAAATATATTTCTGCGTTGTTGACCCACGACTGCTGCACGTCGCTTTCTATCTCTCTTCCTCTTGCTTATGGCAGCATCTTCTCACTCACTTACTCAGATGAGTTTGTAACGGTTCGTTACAAAACTAACATCTTAAAAACTAATTAATCCTAACTAAACACTATTTTTAAATCTATATAAATAAAAAAAACAGTAAACAATAATCCTATTACTAAATATTTACAACAACTATAAATCGATGCAGTAGCCCACTAGGTACTTTTCAATAAGTCTGATAATGCATACTGCCTGTAGCACTGTATCACGCCACGGCCGCGTGCATGGGTCCGGTGGCAGGCCGAGCGGCCGAGGAGCTTCACATTCGCTTGGAGGGAGCACACGATACAGACGTGCGCCCGTCCATAACTCATTTTATTATTCTACCTACTACTTGAAACCTCCGTTTCTACTTTCTGTGATCCATATTATTTGAATGCATAGTGCAAATACTACTTGTGATTTTAAGTCACGTAATAATAAATAGTGCCTGGTATTTATCCCCGAATTGGGTAAGTGTTGCAAAGTATTATTTTATGCAATTAGTTGTAGAACCTATCAAGTAGTTAATTCGGCGGTTGATGGTTACGCAGTGTCAGTATTGAAACAAGTTAATTATGTACAAAATGCGATTGCTATATCAACGCTTTTGGCTATTCGCGCACTGTCGTCCATTTTCTTTTGACAAATCCATGACATTGCTTGACCTTCCTCCTGCCTTTAAGCCTGCCATTCTTGCCTCGTTATAGTTTCATAATATCCCAAAATAATGTACTTAGACATTAAGCTGGCGAGCCTAAGCTCGTTTTTTTTAATTACAATTTAATAAAACCTAATTTACACTACAAGACAATGTAAGCAAATCATCCTATTTGCCTTTCCTAGATTTTAATATTATCATAGCTATTTATCCCAGTGTGCAAGCTCCATCATTGATCACTATTTTTTGCTAATCGTATTCATTGTACTGCATTCTGTATATCGCTTCGCAGCTGTGCACGAAATGTCGCCGTCACTCAGCGAATCAGAACATTCCTAAAGTGTCTGGTTTTCTTAAATATTCCAGGGACCTCCGCCCGGGCAGAAGATCTTCCTTCACGTGCTTGAGCTACACGTCGAAGCCAATCATCATCATCATCATCATCACCTTCACCACCGTCGGCGATACAGATCCAGACTCAGGCCAGTGATACGATTGGGTTTCCTTAACGTGGATCGGCTTAGTGAATCTTACCCACCCCCATCTCTGCCAACTACGTCTACACTACAACTTTTTGTGTCCCTAGCTTCTAATAAATCAATTTTCACTAAGTAGTTCTTTTCTTTAACGCACTAAACGTTACAAGTTGTTGCCTCGTTGTGGCTCCATAGCACACAGATTGTGCTACTCCCATTGCCATCTCCCTTTCTCTTGCTTGTGGACCTATCTTCTTACTCGTTTACTTTTTGAGTTTGACAATGTCATGTCTGTCATTATGTCTGGCAATGTAATACTGTCACTGAGCATTTAAATGTATAATAAAAAATTTTGTTAAACAATAACTTTTTCTGCAAAGTACACGATTATGTGGCAATAAATAGAAAACGCAAATACGTTAATTTGTGAAAAATCATCACATGAGTACGTTTAATGCATCGGAAAGCGCATCAACGCTGTGATCAAGGAGATAATTTGTTTTGGTTCATTGTCAAAGCTTACCTGAAACGATTTGATAATGGATAAACCTATTTATGTAATAAATATCAATTTTACAGAATGTAACTAGCCTCCAAATTATTTGACATATTGAAAACTATCAAGATTTACATTTATTTCCAATGAAAACAGTATGAATGCTGAGGTACTTTTCAACGCTTCCTATAAACGTCAAGGATTTATAAACGTTCATCATCAACTCCTCTTCGTCAGGCAATCTAGTATTCTGCAACAAATTTATCAATGAGGAACATACATATAAGAGAAAAATCTCACATCACAATTTGTTCAAAACTTTTCAAAGGTACAGAAATCACTGATCAATCTTTCATTTTAGGGCGCGGGAGAAATCCATGTGTGGTCCCGCGGTTTAGTTGAAATAAGCTTGAAAACATTGAGATAGAAAATTATATCCATGCTTGAAAAACATTTTGAAAACAAATAAATAATTGTGTCATCCAACATCAATCAAAGACATTATTTTGTCATTATGACAGTAGTAGTAGTTTGGTTTATCCATAGAGAAAGAAAAAATCTTCGCTTTAAAAAGAGCGTGCTACCTAGTGAAATTCTATAGGATTTGACAGCTAAAAACCTTATGACAGCGAGACCGTTTTTTAAGAAATAATGGATTTAGTGGATACGTCAAGTTTCCGTCACTAGAATTTTTCAAAAATTATGAATGAATAATGTTATGATTTGAATTTTACTTACCAATTTCAGATGAAATGGCTTGTTCTGTAAGCAATTGTGAAGTGCGCCGAGGATACAATCCCGAAAATCATACTTTTCATCAGTAAATATGAATCATTGATAAAAATTTTAATTCCAAATTTTATAAAATTTGTGAGTGAAATCGACTCCGATGCCAAATTGTACCGTAAATTTAGGACTTTCTTTGTGATTTGCAGCCATTTATCAAAGTTTCCAATAGATTAATTCAGGTATTTTCAGTAAAATAAGAAACCGTTTCTTTACACTAGGGCTTGACTAAATGATGACGTCATCAGTATCGATAAATTTTTTGACTATTTCTTTTAGGTAACCGTAATTCTTGCACAGCTTCTTCTCAGCACTGGCCCACACAACTGGCCCGAAGCTGTGCTGTGGTAAGGTCTATGTTGGAACGTGTATAAGTGCTTCTAGCAAGTCTTCATACATAAATAAATAAATATGTAATTTAACAAAAATGAGGTTGTCTTGTTTATCAAATAAAAAGTATTATGTAATTAAAAGTGCATTAATTTAATTATTTTTGTTTCAATTTACATGATTTATCGTAACCTCGTCGATAAAACTTGGACCACCATAAGATACACATCACTATTGAACGCACACATGTAAAGTAACTTTTTGGTTACGCTGAAAATCCGCGTTTGTCATTCTATACTATACTACTTTCTATGGGTTTATCCCTTTCGGGAAAGGCAACGGAACAAAGCCATACAGCCTGATCTTGATTTTAATTTCTTTGAACTGCAGGATGATAGAAAATGACAATAGTAGTAGTTGAGTTTATCCCTTTAAAGGGAAAGGCAATGGAACAGAGCCATACAGCCTGATCTTGGTTTCCATTTTAGGGTTCCGTAGCCGAATGGCAAAAATGGAACCCTTATAGTATCGTCAAGTCTGTCTGTCTGTCTGTCTGTCTGTCTGTCCGTCCGTATGTCACAGCCACTTTATTCTGAAACTATTAGCATCACACTGCTGAATCTTAGTGGGTAGGTGTATTTTGTTCACCGCTTTTTGATTAAGGTACAAAAAGTAAGAAAAAACGATATTCAAGGGGGGGCTCCCATACATGAAACTTAAAAGCAAAAAAATTTTTCTTACTCAAACCTATGCGTGTGGGGTGTCTATAGATACTAGATAGGTCCACAGAATATATAATAGTACTACATACAGAACGGACACTCACCTCCCCTCCCTAGTCTGACTTACTTCACTATCGCGCCGGAATTAGGGATCTCATTAGGTGACCGCCTAGCGGGCATGGTACGCGCATGTTTGCGACGTCAGCGGAAGTACAAAGTTTTGTGTACGAGAGATGCCTAAGTACTGTGCAGTGTACGGGTGTCTTTCTTTCTCGGGAAATGACTCCGATAGAAGCTTTTTTCTTTTCCCAAAAGATAGAGATGGGAAGTAACTACATACAAAATATGCAACTATAACCTATTCTAACTATTCAGTGAACAACTTTAAAAACGTTATGTAAAGGTAACATTCTACATAATTATGTGTAGTTAGGAAATTATAATTGTATTATTTATGTGATCAGTGAAATCAGGTGTTGCTAAGGTAGATACTATCTTTTTTATTTCTCCATGATAACACGTGAATATGACATTACGAAAATTAGTACTCGTTACGTTGTTTACTAAATTAAAGTAAATTATTTACGTTGTTTAGGTATCTGTTTATTTAAGTGAAAATAGCTATGACCGGTGCGGTATAATGGATTTTGTCAACCCTTATGGCACGCACACAAACGCAGCGTCTGTGCAACACGCTGTCTGTCAATGTATGGCCAAAATGAAAAGTTTCTTCCGAGTGTCCGGGCTGTGATAGGTCTTTAAAAATGATGTTGAGGTTTCTAAAACCTTTTTTTCGAAAAGTCTAAGGTTTGAGATATAGACGCTTCCAGTGGTAAAATGGGCGTCCCCCTCATCTAACTTTTGAACTAAGAAAGTGAAAATTTTGAAAAAACTATATGATGTAGATCTCAACAAAAACTTGCAATGAAAATTGAATGAGATCGAACCAGTAGTTTTTGAGATATAGCACATCTTCAGCAACCGCAAACATAACTTTGTTATTCATACAAACACTATGAAAAACAAAGTTATATTTGCGGTCAACAAAATATTGTAGTATTTTGGGTAAGTGGAAGTAAGAATACCTAATTCAGTTAAAGTTGGCATGGAACCCTTAGTGCGCGAGTCCGACTCGCACTTGGCCGGTTTTATTTTGAACTGCAGGATGACATTTGGGAATGTCGGTAAAACTAATGAGTTATAAATACCGTTGAAATAACGTTATTTATCTAAGCATGAAAAATATTTACTCAATAATAGCGAGGTACTCCTTTGGTAGTCTTTACTTCGCTTATTCGAATGCATCGCAATATGAATTATCAAATTTATAGATCAATGCAAGTTTTGTAAATGAAACCTTTTTTGCTATTTAATATAGGTATGAAATCGATTATTATCAATAGTGTAACATGGTACCTTTACTTGGCAACACTGATCCGGACTGACGTGCCCGTGTCACTCAGTGTCACTTTTCAATGATGTGTTACAATAGCACTACTGTAGTCCAACGCATGTCCAACAGTAGATGCCGAAATACGGGAATCGACCCCCTGTTATAGCACTCCGGCGCATCTCAAGCGGAACGGCGCAGCGGCACCGTGCGTTTAGATTTCTATCAATGAAAAAATGGATTTGGGGCAGATTAATACGGTATTCACGAACCAAATGAGTTGCCATCTTAAGTGCTTTGACGTTGAGGTTAGGGTTAGAGTGAGGTTTTCTTTGATGTTAAAAGCTGTGCAATTTGTTTTGTTGATGTAAATTAATATCTTTAGGATTTTCGTAATACTTGGAGCTATAGATAGACACATCTTACATATTGTTTAGCTCCAAATTCAGTGATCTCTCAGCAAAAAAAGATGTATTTAAATAAATACTGCAAAGGAAAATCAATTCGAGACTGGGTCACCTCTGAGAAACAATACGTTAACATTATTAATACCTTGACATTTAACCGTCAAACGTTTACATTCCACTGCTATCGCTTTAACATTCTAATAACGCGTTTAGTAGCTGAACAAGTTTATCAGCGTTTGCCCATAGAAATGGTTGTATATGGCGACGCGTTCCCGCTAGTTCCGCAAAGCGATGCGCATACGCACGCCTTGGGGTAAAGAACACACGCAGCCAAGCGCAAGAGCATCTAAATTCCTAATCAAAACGTTCACGGCTACTGACGCTACTGACAATGTACGGTAAAGAGAAAATGCTTAGAGTTTTTTAAATGGAAGCCAAATATTTTATAGAGGCTGAGTAATACGAAATATTATTGTTATCTGCGTAACCTTTTAGTAGATGACTGTTATGATAAAATGAAAAAGTGTCAATAAAGTTCCTGATATCCTTCAACCAATAATTACTTACTCAATACTAATGATGATTTGTTCAGACCAAAATGACGATATCCTAGTGGCACAAGAAACTTTTTAACTCCATTCAAACCATACATGTTGATGGAAAACCTATAAAGGATAAAACAATGAGACAAAGAGTTGAATGAAGCCGTCACGAGCAAACCCTGGCCGACCATAACTAGACTAGACTAACACATACATTTATACTATAATCACCTCATATCAAACACTTCCTTGATCGAGAATATCGAGCTTATACTGCTTCCAGCTAGAAGAATGCAATGTAGCTATTATCTTCAGATAATATATTGAGGATTGTAATGCTACTATGTAAATGGGGAAGGCAAACGCAAATGTAGTCTACGATTGTAATAACATGTCAGTTTGAAATGAAGAAGTAGTAGTACAAATAGGTACAATGTATACAAGTAAATTTAAAAGTACTAAGTACCTATTTGTAGAAGTTACTACAGTTAGAATAGTTAGATACGGGATTGCTACCATGTTCCTTATTATATATGGGCAATAGCAATAGCTAGGTAGCAATCCCGTATCTATTCTAAAAATAGTGACCATGAAAGTTTAAAACAATATAAAGTTACTACAAGTCTTTAACAATCGTCTAGAAACACGAGTCTACATTAGGTCAAGTGGGGATTTTCTTATTGATTTTCAAATCAACAAGCTTAAGCTTTTACATAGAGCACTTATCTATCTACCTACTATAATATCTATATACTAACTGAGAAAAGAATTGATAAGATGGATGTAGCAAACGCTATGCAGTTTTCATCAACCAACCGACCCAAATGTAATAAATTGTCGCAATTCTTTATTGTGCCTTATTATATTTAACGCTAAATATATTTTAGTCAGAACGTACTTTAGTCATCTGATCCCGTGTTGTTAACGAGTAGGCAGGAGTTGTCAGTGCGGATATAAGCAATAAGGATCAATGAGTAGTAAGACGATGTCTGAGGATCTCCGACGCACAATCACAAATCACTGTTTAAACCGCTGCTTGCTGGAATAATCAGCCAATGTTGCACTGAGAGACAAATAGTTGATGTGTTCTCAATGTAACACTAAATTCGTTAACATATTTTTTACATCCTGTAATATTAAGATATTGTAATTTTCTGACAGAAAATAAACGAAAAGACGTACTGAAATATGAGAAACAGAAGACAATCTCTATCTATTTAATAGGTTTACTAGTCGGCTATCTATTTTCAGAATCACATTATTGGTAAAGGATTCGTTTATCAAATTCCAACTGTTAGATTCACGACCTTCACAAATAGAGATGACTCAGGACGTTTTCAATTTACAAGATGTTATGTACCGTTTAATAAAAGGTCACGCTTATCTCTGACATTATCTAGCCAGTAATTTAGTTACACAACTGTCATATCAGTCTGCAGTGCAGATTCTACACAGTGCACCGACAATAGAGGCTGAATGGCTATCTAGTTGAATGAGATTTTTATTTACATCTATTTTTAACACGCGACCTAGCACGGTCAGACTCAATGTAAATCTTTTCTCTTTTGTTTCTATTTTAAGACTGGCTAGTATAGTAAGTATTCCAATACTGTCTGCGATTTAAGTACCTACTTGATTGCAATTTTACAGTCTCGACTCTGGTAAAAGACTATTCTCCATTTGATTGATTGCCTTTGCCTACAGAATTATTTATGATCAATAACTAGAAAATAAATTTACCTTCAGTTTGCCAACGCAAAATTGATACAATCATTATAGTGAACTTAATTTTGACCGTACCATTCATAAAGTTAACTCAAGTGAACAGTACGCAGAAAGTATTTGAGCGTTAATTAGAGAATTTAAAACGCATAAAGAATCACTATTGAGCGTTTCACTTAAGTTATAACATTTCCACTCATTGTTGCAAAGTGAATGTAGCCTGCAGACTGCAGTTAGGTAAGCCGCGGAATTTTTATGGTAACGTAGCAAAGCGATCGCACGGTGCGTCGATAATGCACACGTGGTCGCTAATTCTGATTCGCGATATGCATAGCTGCATGAGAAGAGTTACATAAGCCATGGGCCATGCACCATGGTTTGTGAACAGGGCTGTACCCAGTACCCCTTTGAGGAGTTGATTGATTTGTATGGATCCGAGAACACAGAACGCAAAGCTGTCCGTCAAATTCTTCTGCTTTCATTGCGACTTCAACCAGCCCAGTCAACTGGTTCTAGAATTCATCTTAGATTACTTAGTACTATTATGTCAACTTACTTCAATCATCACACTGCACTGTATTGATGCACAATTAGTGTCCAGACTCCGGATGGAACTAATTCGAAACACCCACCCATTCGTAGATTAGATTCACCCACCCGACAATGGTACAGTTATCTTCAATGTTCATACCCGACTCGAAATAAAAAAATACGTGAAACCTGGTTAATTTTGACACATGCTGTGACTTGTATCACGTGTTGTGACGGAAAATTTGACTGATGGCTGACCCAACCATGACGGACGGTTTACAATCAACCTTTGACTCTAAGCTTACAAGACACATTTTGTGCTTAAGACATATTTGAAGGACTATCTTACTCTTTAAAAGTTATTCTCTACAAAATTTCTAAAAGCAGACACAGTAAAGAAAAAGAATACTAGGTACTAGTTTCTGAACACCACTCAAGTGACAGTAGTGTTTTTGCTGGTAAAAAACTCATTTTGTTTAAGTTATTGTATTTCACATTCTTTAAACCTTTCAGTAGTTATAAATATCCCGCCACTGATTAAACTATCTGCATTCCCAAGGGGTTAGTGCCATAAATAAGGCATTAATTCCGCCAATTGTACAACTCCAAGTGCAATAAAGTTTAAAGAAATACGTATTAGATCGTTGGGTACTAAGAAATGGAAAGCTTGACTAAGTCATCAGAAGTTCAGAACCTAACTTTGTGGATAACCACATGGGCGATCACCACCTCAGTGCAGTTTCAGATAAAACGAACAGTTCATAAAAGCAGACAACCCTGCATTGCATTATTCGAATAAGATTTGCGATTCGTCACGAAAGTGCCGCTGCAATGTCATTCGTCAAGCGTTGCGATCGAGTATGTTATTAAACTACTACCTACCTACATACAATGTTGCACAGCTCGAGATTTTGACATATAACATACTGCGAATGTTTCCAATCGCTTTCCAGTTATATAGAGTCATGAATAGAGAATATCATGAACGATATTTTATGAATGCACTTCTACACAGGGGCTCATTAGTGTTTTTGACTGAACCACGAGTACCTACCTAGCCTATAATCAAATGCAATGCATTAAATAATCATTTAAAAACCTGCATGAATTGTAGTGCAAAATAGGATAAGGAAACTATTCATGAAAATGACGTTCATCCGCATTAGGAAAAAGAGAGTCAACAAACTGTTTGTTCAAATCTGACCAGAAAATCCGAAACATAAATGAATAATGTAAATAAAATATCCCACGGAGTTTAAAAATAGACAGGTAACCTTCGCCGGGGTAAGTATCGCGTACAAGAAAGTTGTAAGATTTCTAATGAACCTCAACGTAAATACCTACTTCGCTTTTACTCCTCGACTTCATTATGAAGATTTTCCCCGTTTTATAAAATTAGAATATTTCAGACTTCATTGAGACTGCTATTGATAAGATCGCAGGATCACACTGGATGCGTACCGCTTGCGATCGGTCCCTGTAAAACACCGTGGAGGCCTATGTTCAGCTGTGGACGTCCTTTGATAATGATGATGATGCTATTGATAAAAAAATATCTGTTATACTATTACGAGACGACAGAAGTTACAATTTATTGCTAACGTTTTTAGCATTCCTCAATGCTATTTTATTCCAAATATTGGCTACTATTACTTAGTTGGACAAAAATAAATAATAATAAATATTTATTACCTTGAGTAATACTTACCATGGTTTGCTCTTTTTTTAATCATGTGTAAAAAAATGAGCAGATAAGTAAATTAGCAAGTCAAAGACTCGTAGACTTATAAAAGTAATATTGAGAGCTGATAGGCACTTTTATAAATAAATCGAAATAATAAGGATGCAGCCCGAACGAGTTTTGATACAGGAAAACATTGTTTTCCTTAACGTTTCACAGACATATAATTGGATGGATTGGCAGCACCTGCAAACTGGGAACTTGAAATGTAATAGGACTTATTAAAATATTACCTTACTTAAAAACTGAACCCAGATAGAGTCTTTAGCTCGACCAGTATTATAATAACTAGCGGCCCGCCAGCGACTTCGTACGCGCGAAATAGTTTTAGTCCGTTTGGTTCCCGTAGATAGATCGTAGCGAAAATATTTATAAGCCTATACGCATTAAACTACTTCTATAGCCTTCCCTCATAAATTAGCTGCCTAACAATGTAGCTAACATATTTTATAACCGGACCAATAGTTCCTGTTATTAGCGCGTTCAAACAAACAAACAAAAACATCCCGTTTTTAGGGTTCCGTAGCCGAATGGCAAAAAACGGAACCCTTATAGTTTCGTCAAGTCTGTCTGTCTGTCTGTCTGTCCGTCCGTATGTCACAGCCACTTTATTCTGAAACTATAAGCATCACATAGCTGAAACTTGGTAGGTAGGTGTATTTTGTTCACCGCTTTCCGATTCAGATACAAAAAGTAAGAAAAAATAATATTTAAGGGGGGGCTCCCATACATGAAACTAAAACCTAAAATATTTTTTTTACTCAAACCTATGCGTGTACCCGGGGTGTCTATAGATAGGTCTTTTAAAATGATGTTGAGGTTTCTAAAACCATTTTTTCTAAAAGTGTAAGGTTTGAGATATAGACGCTTCCAAAGTGGTAAAATGGGCGTCCCCCCCCCCTCTAACTTTTGAACTAAGAAAGTGAAAATTTAAAAAAAATATATATATGATGTAGATCTCAACAAAAACTTGCAACGAAAATTGGTTTGAAGGAGATCGAACCAGTAGTTTTTGAGATATTGCACATTTTTATCAACCGCAAATATAACTTTGTCTTTCATACAAACACTATGAAAAACAAAGTTATTTTTGCTGTCGCAATATATTGTGATGTTTTCGTTAAGTGAAAGTAAGTGGACCCTGAATTCAGTTAAGGGTGGCACGGAACCCTCAGTACAACCCTCGGGTCCGACACCCACTTAACCGGTTTTTTAAATATATACGTAAAAATGCGTAAAGATAAATGTTATATTTTATAAACACACAATACGCAGCCCGGTTTTTAATCTGGTCAAACTTACACGGGGATAATATCTTTTTATTTTACAACGAAATGGAAATACTTACTACGCCTATCGTCAATCGTATATTTCTTTCGAGAGCTAATGAAAAAACCAGGCTATACTCCGTGCGCTTACACAGCATCATGCCACATACAGGCTTTGTGAGAAGCAAATTCCTTCAAGTCTTTTCCCGCTACCTTAAGAGTTTGAACTTGAGATTTGTTTATAGTCATAGCGAATACTCTACTTTCTTGAATTCAAATCGTGAATTCAAAGGGTTAATTCTATGTAGGGATCTATCCCATCATCATCAACAATACCCAAAAGCCGTCCACTGCCAAACAATAGGCCCCCACGAAAAGTTTGCAAAAAAAGATTGGACACCCTTCGAATGCCCGACCACAGAAACAGCGTTGAATGTCCACCGACAATATGAACAGACGACCTGCAATCTACACAGTACACAGACCGCTTGATACCTACCCTGTTTAAAAATATTCTTAAAATACAAAAAAAATATTCTTTACTGTTTTAAGGAATAAAATCTCTTCTCGAGCATTTTCTCGAGAGCAACATCAATTACAAACATGTGTCAAAACATTGTGTCCAAGACATGCCAAATGATTGTCAAAAATGATATACAAAATATTTTTATCATTAGCACTAAAGAGTTTTGATATCAACTTCGAAGAAAATCACCCCCAGAATAACTTTGTAACCCTTTTTCACCCCCTTAGGAGATTAATTGCAATAAAATAAAAAATAAATCTTCCGTCAACTCTGTAAAAGAATGTGTATGCAAAATTTGAAGTAGATTGGACCAAGGGATCACGTTGTTCCATACAAACTTTGCACCCCTTTTTGACCACCTTAGGGGTAGAATTTCGAAAAATCCTTTCTTATCGGATCCCTACATCATACAAAGAACACACCCTCCCAGTTTCAGGTTTCAACGATCAGTGGTTTAGGCTGTGCGTTGATCCATCAGTCAGTCAGTCAGTCAGTCAGTCAGTCAGTCAGTCAATCAATAAGTCAGTCGTTCAGGACAAAGCATTTTATAGGTATAGATAACTAGGTAAAGTGGTACCTGAAATATTTAAACATGTAATTACCATAAGATGATTCGAGTTACTAGGTGACATTCAGGTTACTGAGTGACATTCAGGTCACAGACTGATGAAACTTTGTCGCCGTAAAGGAGTTAAAACGTTCTTAAACGTTCCCCATCCGTTTCCACTCGTCCATATAGATTTATAGTAAAGCTTGTTGGTCAATATTTCGAAACAGATACAAATTAGGAAGAAAGGAACAGTTTTAATAACAACACAAATTAATAAAATTATTATGCTTTATTTTGGGGGACCTGGAGCCCTAATTTTGAATCACTCGCTTCAAGACAGTGAGTGATTTTCGTTCGAAGATGAATTAAAAGTCAACGAAAATAACTGGTTTTCGAACGAAAATCACTCGTAATATTGACGCGAGTGATTCAAAAATGGGGCCCCAGGGTTCTGTTTTTGAATTGCGTCAATATTACACGTGATTTTTGTTGGAAAATCGTTTAAAACTACCTTCACGCTTAACGTAGACAGAAGTAGTTTCAAAATTGAGATATATTTTTTAAATCACTACCGTGTCCATTTCAACTGATTTTAACCCGTTAATTGAACATTAATCAAAGTGAATTACACGGCACATTGACGACAGTGATCTAAAAATAGGGTCCCATAACGACAGTGAGAGCGATAACTGTCGCATCATCTCATAAATATCTTTACATAATACAGGTGTGAACTACAGTTTATCTGTGGGTCACCCACAATGCCGAGGTCACCTTGATACGCCAGGTTACAACTGACAATACATCGTGCGTACACACCACTCATGCATTTGCCGGCAAGAAATAAACAATTAACTTTTGTTTTTATGGAGTGTTTTTATTATAAAATATTTCGCATTCATGGTTATTTACATCAAACGTTACAATTCAAAAATAACCACATTTCTAAATGTTACTTTAATATTGTTAAGGAAAAAGAACTCATCTCAATCTCAAATAGGTTAAAAAGTATTAAATATTGCAATAACTATTAGACATGACGGGTCTAAACGTGAATAAAAACTTATAAGTTGCTATTTACTCACTGCTCGACGTTTCGGCTGCATTGAAACTGACCGTGGTCACAAGTCAACTCTTTGACTCGCATGAATGCAACGCGAAAGTTTAAAATCCTGTATTAAATATTGGACACCAATCATATACATTATAATAGTAGCTAATGCACTTTTTTGTGTTACGGAAATTAGAAAACAGCGGTGGTACCTTACACAACACCCAGATTATTGGGTAATGATACGCTGAGTATGATGCATATACGTATTTTCGGTAGACTTCGGTTTGTTTACCTGCAGGAGAGTGACACTAACTAAAGATTTTTGCCCACTACACTTTCCCACAGCCGTAACCCCTGTGTAGTGTGAATTCCAGTTTCAGTGAAGTTTTGAGTCCCTAGAGAAAAAGTTAAACTGTCTTATACCCCACAACGACTGATCAGAAAAATTGTATTTCTAGTGAGGCAGCGAGATATCAACCGCTATTGAGTCGCATGCCCAGGTTTGTGAATGCAACCGGATCCGTTTCACCGCGCGAAAGCATTTTATATAACAAAACGCCGAACGTTCCGATACGCGTTATCGCCCGATATGTCCACGGCCGAATTAATGCTGTACACGGTTGATAAATATTATATTGTTTATTAGTAAGCTGGTACAGTAAACGGCAGTTGTACTTGATATCAAAAACTACTAAAGTACTACTGAATCAACACGTGAATAATGTCTAGTACTCATCAGATCAGACTCTAAAAAGTACTTAGCAAATAACACGTGCTTACTGCCCGCATTTGGTTAACGTAGCGACAAATAGTTAGCTCGATAACCATCAAGAGTTTAAATTAATTTAATTGATACTGGCACATCGACAAGAGACGTTTAACTTCACTTCTCGAACTATTCAGCAAGTTTAACCATAATTAATTCTTTAGAACCATGTTAAGTTTCCGAGAAGTGTCAACCGTGCATCAAAGACAGTAGCCATAGCAATCTATGACTAGAACTTCAATTAGAGTTCCGACTGGCAAATTACCTTACAGTTGGCATAACATGAATTGAAAAACGGTGTGCGAGCCCTTGAGCGGTGTGTATCGGCTTTTCCAACTTACGTAACTGGTTGATAAGTGCTCGGTGCAGGAAAACGAAACAAAGCAATAGATGAGGTTCAGTAGACTTAGTCCACTGAATGAAAAAAATACTGAAACTCACGTTAGATCTAGAAGGCATTCCTCCAGTTTAGCACATGATATGAAATCAAATAACCCATTTTTTGCAGCCAGTTAATCTTTCTTTCTTGACAGTGAAGCTGTCACGCATAGCAGGGGTATATCACATATCAAGGTGTGATTTAACTTTTGAAAGTTGTAAAAAATCGAACTAAGTAACAATGTGCCACTGGTCGAGACGAAGTATTATTGTCACAGCTGTCAGGCTCCCATTAAATCGATATTTGGTTTACCCGTTTCTAAACATAGTATAGCCATATACCTATTATGTTTTGTGCATGAAACTTAAAAATAAATAAATATAGCCAATGTACTGTACTGTTAGATCAATACGTTTGTAGAAAATTGGCAACTAGCGCTACGGCGAATAGTTGCGCACCCGCATACGTTGAATTAACCAAATGCGCATACACAATGAGGCTAGCCGCGGCCATTATAAATTATTAATAATTAAACGTTGAGGATAAGCAAATAGAGCGAATATGCTGTCCAGTCGCATAATACTAACATGTATGGTTGTACGATTTCATTCTAAGCAATAAATAAAAATAAATAAAAATTCGCTAACTGCTATATTTATAATCATTGACATTACTTAAGACTGAGCTTACGGTACATTAATTTTTTGAACCATCAGTTCATCAGTCACTGAAAAATAGTATTTAAAGTTTTATACAGGACTGATTACCTATGCAATGTAGGCCTAGGTGTAGAGACAATGTGATAAAGATAAATATTTTTACTTATGTAGTTAAATGGAAAAAATGTTTTACAACAAAACAAGCGTCATCCACAAAACAACAGATATGTAGATAAGTAAATAGTCTATTAACTCAGTTGCGATACAATTGCTCTTGAATGGGAAGTTGACAATAAACTTCCACGCAAAATTTCAGTAAACAACTTTTACTTGGACTAGGCAGTTATGGCCCTTCGCTTCCAATAAACAAGTAATGTTGAGCGTCATGATTATGTTAAACACTGAAAGAATTGTCCTATTTGCATGTGTTTAGACTCCATAGCTAGCCAGGCACGATTGAGGCACTGCACCCTCGTCGCATAGCATTGTGGTTTTTATTACAATTGCTGAGAAAAACAATATTGCTTGCAGGATTTTCTTGTATCAATCCGCCCGGCTGGAAGATTTTTATAACGCGGATCCGACTTTTAAACCGTAAACAGGTGCTAAGTGGAATATGGTTGTTATACGCTTTTTACGAGCAAACTTACTATACAGCGTTAGAATGTCAACGAGTTTTGGAAAGAATGTATCTTGGGTATTTATTTATTTTAACTAACTTAACTAACCAACCAAACCATAACTCAAGTATGTATTCCGAATGTTCAAACACAAGTGTTCAGCATGATTGGAAATATTTGTGAAAAACAACAAAAATTACATAGATAAAAGGTTTTTCATCTGCTACATAATTTGCATGCTATTAACCGAAAGAAGGTTCTGGTTTTATTTTGAGAATAATTTCCTCAAACTTCCTTTGTTTTGCCGTCTAGGCCTTCCTAAGGTACATGTAATTCAATATAGAAAATGGCCCGACCATTGTTGAGTTTATCAAATGTAACCTTCAAAACACGGCGTGAGGATATTCACATGTACTTACAGTCATCCTCTGGCCGGCTGCCAGTCTCGTTAATTAAGCATTAATTGATTTGACAGATAGTATTCTCCGTCTAAAAGTCCAATATAACCAGAACTGCAACTCAAATCGAACGCCCATGCAAAGAGAGTTCAGTAAAATCTGGCTACGTATAATCTGTACAGAGTGTTACAATAATCTAATTAGTGGTCATGATCCGGGTGCCCTTATCATTAAAGAGACGTAAATCTCTATCTCAATGCAACATACATTTTGAGGTATCAAAGTAATCTTAGGTCAAGAGCTCACGCGACTTGCAACAATATTAACGATCATGTACTGTCAAGAACATATTCTGGATAAATAAATTATTAATTGGTTAAATACTCGTGCAGATCAAATTGGTTTCTGCAAAACCAGTGGCTTTGCTTTGTTTAGATAGTTGTGCTGCACCATTGTGAAAGTTGTGATTGTTTCAATTCAAAAATTCACATCAATAGACTGTACTAAATAATACAAACAGGGAATTGTTTTTTTTTTCATCTTTTAAGAATTGGTATTTATTGAGGAAAAATATTTTTTAGAAACAAAACAACTGCCTTAATAAACTAGTGGTACATCGATGCCCTGCCTATATACTATCTATCATATAGTTCTATGTCCTACGAAGTTCAGAAGTCCATCGAAACAGCGAATCCAACAAAGTAAAAATCATAAAAATCGGCCCACCGGTTCTTTAGTTTTAAGTGATGTAACTAACACGACTTTCTTCGTATATATATAAAATTATTTTGCCTATCTGTAAGCAACTTTCAGATACTTCAAGCATATCATTGCGCTAATTGGATCATCGAAACAATTGAAGATACAAACTGATAACCGATTGAGGTCACAGAGACGAGGTACGAGCCTATCAGTTTGTTATCACGGGTCAAATGCAATCTCGCAAGTCCACACAGTGGCTGTTACATAACAACAGCTGACCGGCGATAACACGTGTGTATCTATCGGATAGTGATACAATTTACTTATACTTATTTATTTATAGACCTATTGTATTACGTGGTAAGTCAAAATAATTGAGTTTGGAGACAGAAAAATATAATTATTATGATGGAATTGATTGCGAAAGAAACCTAATTACTAATAACCTTAGAGCTCCGTCGAGACACTTCTATCTACTATAGTAAAGTGACTACGAAAACTATTTTCATTAATTAGAAATGACTAGGGAGTTACTTAGTTGGTTCATAAAATCGATGAAGTCATTAGTATATTAGTAATGGTTTCATTATCTTAAGTAGAAATTAAGCTGGGTGTTTCCCAAAAATTTAAAACCAAACTATTTATGGCAAGGTAAGGTTCAACCCTATTTATGGCAAGGTAAGGTTCAACCAAACTATTTATAGCAAGGTAATGTTCACACACCTAAAGGTTCAACCAAACTATTTATGGTAAGGTAAGGTTCACACACCTAAAGGTTCAACCAAACTATTTATGGCAAGGTAATGTTCACACACCTAAAGGTTCAACCAAACTATTTATGGTAAGGTAAGGTTCACACACCTAAAGGTTCAACCAAACTATTTATGGCAAGGTAAGGTTCACACACCTAAAGGTTCAACCAAACTTTTTATGCCAAGATAAGGTTCACACACCTTAAGGTTCAAGCAAACTATTTATGGTAAGGTAAGGTTCACATACTGAGGGAGCTATTGGTAAACCGCTTCATTGAGACTTCGCCTGCGGGGTACAGGGGCGTGAGGGGAGATGAAAGCGGGTCGCGCGAGGGATGCGGGCGGCGCGGAATTACCCGCCCGCGCCGCTCACTCACCGTGCTCTCGTCTCCCCCCGCATCCCTTTGCCCCGTAGGCGAGGTCTCAATTTCGCGGTCTACCTGTAGAGGTTCTATAAGTATTTAGTGCAAGCCCGCGTCACCATTGCAGCCGCCGTGACCGGTAGTAAACATACCGCTAGACAGTGCTAATGACGAATGACAATTGTTTCAGTACTCTCTAAATTCGTGGAGCGCCTGCGCAGGCCGGTGAGAGGAATGCAAACGAGTAGAGATGTCCTGTGTTAGATATCGACAAATGGTTATCGAAACTTTGTGGATTGCTTCGGTGATTAGGTATCATGTGTAAGTGTATTTTAAAGGTTTCATAGCATTGTTTACATATCTACCGTTCTTTGACATAATTTTTACGATATTTTAATAATAGGTACTTTATTTTATTCATTGTTACATGATGTATATAAGTGTTTATCAGCATTGTATTAAATACGAATTCATCTAGTAAGAATTACGAATTATCAATCAACTAATGACAATTTGATGCATTATAATTCCGCAGGGAAATGATAAATAAATTCGACTCCAGTCTAATCCAATTAGAATTACTGTTAATCACATGTCAATGACGAGCTGATGCATTATAATTTCACAATCCAGAGATAGCATACTTTGCAAATCCACCTGCACAAATAGGGTATATAGGAAAAGATAAGACAAGTTAGCTGTTTATTAGCAACAGCTAAACAAAAACAATATGGGCCATAAGTACACCTAGAGTTAGGTGCAATCGCGGTCTTATTAAATAAACGTTATCATAAAGAGTAAACTTCTTAATTCTGACAGATTTCTCGATGTTTTTATTTAAGCGCATCCCTAACTCGCCTAGTGACGCGCGCCTTTCACACGGTACGCTTCGTCTGCGCCTCGCTTGCATCTTGATCGCCGCAAACCAGTTACAATTCTTATTTGGGCAATAGTCCAGGCAAGTGGACATGACCCTTAACAGCATAGACGTAAGGAAAATTACCCATGGCATGGTTGATTGTTGAACGATTAATTTCTAGACGTTATCAAGTCGTGAAAGCAGTTCTCGAAATTACCAATTTAATAAACTTGGATAAACCGTGTTCATAAGTTCATACCTGTTTCATACAGATTTCGTAGCTATTTGTCTGTTAGAGACCTTAATGTGATGATGAAAGCTTCTGTTAATCTCATAGCTTCTGTTAATTTACTGTATCACATGTAAATCTCGCGGCAACAAACATGAACATGCGCTGGAGACGGTATATGGCATAATCCCATCATAAAATTGTACCAACTGAAAGAAGTTCTCTGTAGATTCTTGGAACATGGCTGTTATGTTACAAGTCACACGTTTATTTTTTCTTGGTATGTAAATCTCCAATTGCTTTCCCTCTGGGATAAGGTATCTTTAGAAAATGCTAGCAATTAAGAGCTCCGAATAAAACCTTTTAATTGTAACAATTAAAAGTGAAAACGTTTTACTTATCAGTAATTTCAATCGAATTAAGCTGGATCCGATCGACCACTTGTGCAAACAGCTTGTTTTGAAGCGCTACACTCGATCAGTGACGCAACCACAATCCATATATTTACGCAATGCTATTGTTTCTTCGGCACACAGTGGGTATCGGCATTTATCAGCTAATGTTCGATCTTGCAACTATTTTGGCGGGAGTGAAGCATAAAGGCGGCGTTATAAATAATAATATGAGCTGTATGCTTGCATCGGATATAAACTTTAAGCTAATACCATCGCTCGTGACCAACATGCGTAATCAGTCAGGGATCAAACGACTCTCGAGAGTCGCATAACAATGGAATTTCTATTGTGTCTCGTTCACACATACTTGACGAGTTAAAACACAATACTTTAACTTCCATCAACAAGTCTGATAACCGGATTCACCTGTCTATGCCCAGATTATTTATTTTCGACTTCCCTCATTACCTAACGATAACTTATTTATAAACTAGAGTCCGATTTTCTTTGCTTGTCTAATATTGTAAACAATCTTTTTATAACTTTTTATATAATTTCAGCATTTTCAGCGAATTAAACTCATTAACTATTTGATTTAAAAATACTTAGGCATACTTAGGTCTGTCTTTAACAATAAATTACCTATTCAGGTGTTGATTCTTGTTTATTCTTTAATTTAAAATGAATCATTTCGTTAAAATGGAATGTCAAGATTGTTTACTATTCGTCAAGCAAGGAAAAACTGACTTTACGGCCGAAACATATTGTAATTATGAATATTAATCGTGAGTTAAAATTCAGTTGCCAAGCGATAAGGGCGGGTAATATGCCAAGGCTGCGGAAAATTGTGCTGGTTTTGACATAGCTAGCTGTTTAATAGTTAGGTAGCCTAGTTACTGTTTAAAGCAATCTAGGACATTTAATACGGTTTCCAACTTCGTTATTATGTTCTTAGTTATTTATTTGCCATGAGCAGAACTTGATTTTTATTTTTATAGGGCCATTATACGTGAAGCCTCTTAGCATTAAGAAAGGCTAACTTTAAAAAAAGAACCACAACTTTTCTACCTGATAATTTATCAGGTAGAAAAGTAAATGCCTACACCAAAATTTCACGACAGTGTTTTGTTTAGTAAAAGGTAGCATTTTATGTTTTGCTGAATCTTTTATGTTTCTGTGTATGTGTGTCGCATATGACCGTTCACTAGCACCCGGAAAGGAAATTCAATTACCATTATAATGCGGCCGTACTCCACCCGGTAATACTCAGGGCTGCCAGCCTCTCTCGCTAACGCACAATTTGTAGCCAGTGGTTCTCAAAGGGGTTTTATTAATCGTAGGTGTCCGTGGACATGATTGAGTTTAACATTTGATTAAGGAAATTTACCTTCTTATTGATGCCTAAAACTTGCTGGTGAATATCCAGGAGCAAGTCTTTATTTAATTATTGTCAAATAGTTGTTGTGCCTTTCATTTGTATCATACAAATTTATATAAAATGCCTAACCATTATTTATATTAGAGGACTTACATACACTTTCAATGATTTTTGAAAACTCATAAAAAATAAATATGTATAAATTTACATTGAAGTAAACTTACAAATTGTAGCCAATTAAAAAAAGTACAGCCTTAGAAAAGTTTTGAATTCCATGCCCTAACAAAAACTAGAATCGAACCTCACTTTGCCATTTATAACCTTACATCAATAATATTAAAGATCATAGTCGAACACAGGAAAGCAATCAAGTTAAGTATGTTGGGATTGGGATCAGTATTGCCATATTAAGTAAAGAAAGTACCTAGATGATTCCAATTGATTACATACCCTTTTGCTTATTAATTTCTCGTGTAGCGTTTGCCGCGATACGTAATAGTAATAAATTACAATGTTAGGATACTGCTACTGATACACGAGTGTAATGTTGATTATTTATGTCTATTTAGCTGTTATATGGGCCAAGGAATTTGTTCAAAGATAATAAATTTCTGTCATCAACATCATCATCACACTTTTTTGTACAAGAACCACCGGAGTATGGGGGCAAGCCCACTGTTTTTTTTTGTAGTAAAAAATAATCCATGAATTAACATGATTTACTTAAAAAACATGGCATTACGTTGCAATAGCATGTACTGTAACGAGTATAATTCGTATTTGTTTTGTAGGCATTTTTTTTATGCGAGACTCTTATGATTTTGGCCAACCCTATTAGGTACAAGTCTGAGAATCAGAAGTGACGTTAGACGGACACCGGATACTCGGCTGCCTTTTTGGTAGAAGGAAATAGTTTGTGTAGGAATTGTCGGCGAGCAAAAGAAGGAACGTAGATGAAGAAATAAAAGTCTATGAATGGGCCCCTCAATTACAGAAGATCGTATTTACTTACCTATTAGTTACTACTAGTACCTACCTACTGATTTGGAAATATCTGCTTTTCCAACTGATATATTGCAACGAGTTTTCGCAAATGAGTTCTTAGAAAGTAGGTAGACAGAAACAAGGTGACAAGAATTACTTAGATATTTCGTATCACATGTCTTTAAAATAAACTTGCAATTTGAATTTTACTAAAAATGCGCTACCCTACCGACCTTGTCAGTGACACAGACTTTTCTAGGACTTACTCTCGCAATTTTCAATTTGCATACGATTTGAATAATAATGTTTCTGGGCAGATAAATAATTAGGTACCTATCTAGGTAGTCAGTATTACTTTTTCTGATAATGCGCCAATTGTTCGATACAAAAACAATAATGTTGATTTTTGTGAACCCATTTTTACAAATTGTGAAATTCCGAAAGAATCTCAATGGAAATCTCCAGCAGCGGAGGAAAAGTTATATGTTTTTTGCCATCGCTATCTATTATGAGCAGAGCAAGTTAAAAGCTTTATAAAAACGCTCGCGGCGCCGGGCCTCTTAGTTCAACGCACCAGGTCGACGCTCCATGGTGTACCGTACGGCCAGCCATAAGAAATGTACGCTCACCAACGTGACCAAACGTGGATGCCCGCACGCCCACAACAAATCATACCATGCAAATAACCACCGCTCTTGGCCGGGTAGCCAGCCAAACTACCAGTGTGACGTCACCGCATAGCACAAAACAAGTTACCTACTAGCAGGTGCCTGTCCTGATGGACGGCGGGTCTCAATGACCCCTCCCGAATTTTTGTCGGCTCATAGTCAAGACGCTAATCAAGTGTTTGACGACCTATTAGAGGCCGGTATGGTCAAGAAAATCAAACATATTTTCAAGTGTATTATGTTATTAATTCTTTTAGCTGCTCCTTAAAACATTCATCTGTAATTCTAACGTCATCAAAATAACTAGGTAACGCACGCATTTAGGAAATTTCGCAGTCATCGTTATTTCATTAAAATAATAATTAATTATTTACAATTTAATTCGCAACATGTACAAATAGGCAAAACTAGGACAACTAGCAAAGCAGTTTCCGTAAGAAATATAACTTTACAGATACCTACTCAGAACAACCGTAGGAAGTTCTGAAGCAGACCATTTCAGCAACCAAATTTGTTTCTTACCTACCTACTTTGAAGCCTAAATTATACGGGGTGTTTTGTTTCGTTTATTATTTAACTATGAATTCTATAATTAAGTATTTTAAAAAAGTGGTTGTTATAATGTGAATGATCGCGAACTCTAAAAGGCTTTGACGCACTGGATGCGATCTGCGGTCTTGGTCAATAGCTAGCAATAGCAATAGCTGCTCGCTGCTCGGTCCCAGTCAGTTTCATATGGATCTGACCGCAGAACGCATCTAGTATGTCAAATCCTTAAGCGCTCGTAATATTTCAAAAAATTTTGGGAATATCTACTGCTTTTAACTTTAACCGATACCTATGCCGATGCCTTAATTTGTCACGCTTAATATTCTTATAGGTACTATTTCTTTCTCGGAGTGTAGAATGCAGCGTGACGGGCTGTCGGCATCATAACAAAAACCGGTTAAGTGCGTGTCGGACCCGCGCACTGAGGGTTCCGTGCCACCCTTAACTGAATTCAGGGTCCACTTACTGTCACTTAACGAAAACATCACAATATATTGCGACAGCAAAAATAACTTTGTTTTTCATAGTTTTTGTATGAAAGACAAAGTTATATTTGCGGTTGATAAAAATGTGCAATATCTCAAAAACTACTGGTTCGATCTCCTTCAAACCAATTTTCGTTGCAAGTTTTTATTGAGATCTACATCATATATTTTTTTCAAAATTTTCACTTTCTTAGTTCAAAAGTTAAAGGGGGGGGGACGCCCATTTTACCACTTTGGAAGCGTCTATATCTCAAACCTTACACTTTTAGAAAAAATGGTTTTAGAAACCTCAACATCATTTTATAAGACCTATTCATAGACACCCCACACGCATATGTTTGAGTAAAAAAAATTTTTTAGGTTTTAGTTTCATGTATGGGAGCCCCCCCTTAAATATTATTTTTTCTTACTTTTTGTAACTGAATCGGAAAGCGGTAAACAAAATACACCTACCTACCAAGTTTCATCTATGTGATGCTTATAGTTTCAGAATAAAGTGGCTGTGACATACGGACGGACAGACAGACAGACAGACAGACAGACAGACAGACAGACAGACAGACAGACAGACAGACAGACTTGACGAAACTATAAGGGTTCCGTTTTTTGCCATTCGGCTACGGAACCCTAAAAACAAGGATGATGCATTTTTTGTGAGTCGCGCATCACATCACATCAACAAGCATATTTCATACCAATAAGTTACATATCTGTAATGAGTAAGTTTTTTCATTTTAAGTGCTGCGTGAATGCGTTAAGTTTCCTTTAAGGTAAAGGGCTTGTTTTTCTGTAACTTACTTTTATTCATTGAAGCGAAACTGACTGTTAGTTGCATTTTTTTGCAAGTAACATTGTAAGAACTTGAAGTTCAAGTCTTGAACGGTACCTACTACTAAATGATATGATATTCGTGCAGTTTTACGAATAACAAAGTTTTTGCCCATATAGATAGGTACCTACGACGATAGGAATCGGAAAAAAATACTATAAGATTTGCCTTCTAACTAAACAGCTAAGGTCAGCGGAATTTTAATTGTAGAAGTCACTACGAAATTTTGTCGACAATAAACCTACTTTTGATGTCACCATCGTGAATAAAACAAATAATATAAAAACATACTTTATCAGTAAAATGATAATGAAAGAAAAAATTAACAACCTAATCATCTTTCGGCTTATAGATAATTGGTATTTTAATAGTTGATATGAGTGAATGTTATAAACGCCTCGTGAAGGCCTTTCATGATAGCGATACGTTTGACAACTTTCCTGTATTTACAGAAATTATTTAGATAAAAGTTATTGGTAATTTATCAATTTAGCACGGCCAATTTTATCGCAGAGAAAGCGCCAATACTGCCAGCGTTAATCATTTTCACCTATCTATTGCCATTACTAACCACTGTATAAGAGGAATGCAGTTTCTTTAATTACAGCGCAGGTAGACAGCGAATTGTCATACGGATCATTACGCAAGGGTAAATGCACCCTAACACTACAGAATAACGGTCACATTAGATTAGCAACAGGAAACGGCAGTATACAAGCCGTACGATATTGTTTGTTGTTATCACCGTTATCAACACCGCCCGGTTTCTACGCCCCTCATGCTTTTGCGACACACGGACTGGACTATACTATTTTTTCCGGTGGTTAAATTGGATAGAGTTTTCACCCTGTATTAGTTCGGCCCGGGCGAGAGCAGACGGGATCCCGCATCACCTCTAGACGATAAGAGCTATCTAGCAAGGTCGACTCACCGGGTCAATGTCCGCCTCGAAGACGTCCTTTAGGTCGTTGTCGAAATAGCCCTCCATGGTCGGGCCGGCCGGGCCTGAGCCTCCGACTCGTAAGAGAAAATCCTTCGAGAAAAACTCGCACAATACACACCAAACTGTCACCGGTCTCTCCCGAGCGGTGCGAGGCTCGGAATTCAGTAAACTCACACAAACTTTACAGTCAACTTTCAAACTCTCACAGAACACTGCGCATTATCACTAGATTAAGTTTCACTATCGACGGCCATTTGTTTTTGCAATAAAATATTTTTTATGAAGTTTTCACTGCGCGAGAGGAATGTTTGGAGTGGTGGGGCGCGAAAGTCATACGCTCGCGGCCGCGGTCTGCCGTCGAATGCCGCGGCGTGTGGCGGGGCGCCCCCCACCACGGGCCCCCTCCCCCGAGGCAGCCTCTCATTCATAAATAGGGGGTAAAATTGTGACGTCGAAGGGGCCTACACAGTCTAACACACACAATGAGCACTAATTAACCATGAGGGTACTCACAATTCACTCTTCTCTATACAAAATAGACACAACTGTGGGAACCCGCTTTTCTTTGTAATGTTGATTAAAGTTTGTCTCAAGGTGGGTGATTCTAGTCCGATCTTGATAAGTATGTCTGCAATTAAACTGTCATAGGTACCGGTAATTAATTGCAACGCTTGTTAAACTAATGAGTCAATAAGAACCTATTGTAATTAGATTAATGCCTGCCCATTTGTTTACTTTGCGTCACGCGGATTATAAATACCTACTTACAAATTAGAATATAGGTGTTTCCTTTTAATAGTAAAATTAAATTATTGACATACAGTTATTGTTTGGAGGATAGCTAAATTAATATTCAATAAGTTGTAATAATCGATTTTAATATGGACTTGATCTAAATTTTATAACAACTTTAAACATCTCAAATAATACAAGTTAATTTTATGCTGAATATATCATTTAGAGTTTATTTACAAAAAAACATATCTTGAATGACTTTAAATGTATACTTAATTTCACTTAAACATTAATAATTGTTACTATAAATAAATAAAGATTAGATTTTTATTAAATATACAAAATAACTAGGTATGAAATTCGGTGATAAAAATCATTTTACTTTTACTTTTTAAACTATTTTGCCTTTTCATGAATAAATAATTAGAATGAAATATTTTTATCACACATACTGATACTATTTATCATGGCCTTATAAACAAATGTACAATCATCACCTGTAATCAACATAATAGGTACGCGACTAGCTCTTAGCTAAACAGCTGATAATTTCTTATAAATAACAATACCTTCACAATATTTAAATTGATTTTCAACTAAAAATAAACAATGGGATTCTCATTTTATTTTTCATGCGATATGAGATTTGAAATATGTACTTCCCTTAGAGTTTTTTTCGTGTCCCTTTTTTCCGCCTTGCAATTCGGACTTCCCATGTAGTTAACTTTTTTCATGACGTTTTTTTCCACCTTGCGATTCGGGATCGCTTTGCTCAAAATAATTCGTAACATTGATGTGTCATTGTTTTGTCAAAAAGAAGGTTTATTTTTTATAGATGCACTCACAAAGTCCCATACAAATAGTAATACATTTACTTACTGAACTGTAAAGCTGGGAGCGTATGTAAATTGCTTAATGAGGCCAAGGCCACCCGATCTCCCCCTGTCACACAGTGGATCGACGCCATACTAGCAAAGGGACATAGGCAACTTAAATATACATGTGTCAGTTTTTGAAAAACAAATCATTCCATCGTATACGTCTACTTATAAGCTGTAAAAAAGATAAGTAGCATTTTCTTATTAGAACCTTATTTTGAGAGCTATGGCATCAAAACTGATTTATTAGTATGGGAAATGGCATAAAAACTAGTGTATCTTCCGATTTTCTTCGTATTCCGACTTGATTTTTTTTATATGGTAATAAGACATATATTTGCTACATTTCCTCCAAACAAACATAGTGCGCCACACGCACCCCTTAAGAGGTAGGGGTCCACTTACTTACTTGACAGCAAAAATAACTTTGTTTTTCATAGTATTTGTATGAAAGACAAAGTTATATTTGCGGTTGTTCAAATTTTGTTAATTGACAAAAATACCGGTTCTATAAGCGTTGACTGGTGTTTTCCTTATTGTGAACAAATGGATTAATAAGTTATTATTTCGACTTCGATGGTGACACTGATAAAATGGTCAGACCATAGAAGTAAATCATCGGTGCACTGATAAAAGATTCCCAGGTTCTTCTTTACTGTACCTATCTCTGGAAACGATTGTGTTAGTTAACAGTGTGTCATATCATCATCATTATCATGAAAAGCTTCCTGGTCTTATGCAAAGACAAGACAGTGTAATAAATGTGTTCTACAAACTAAACTTCCTATCAATAAATGTGGCTCCCATACATGGAACTAAAACAAAATATATATTTTTTGCTTAAACCTAAGCCTGTCTTAGACATTAGTCTGTCGATCATCATCATTATCAGCCGAAGGACGTCCACTGCTGAACATAGGCCTCCCCCACGGCTTTCCACAACGACCGGTTGTGAGCGGTCTGCATCCAGTTGCAGTTGTCCAACTATGGGCATCATAAAGAAGCTCAAAATCACACAACGAGCGATGGAGAGGGCTATGCTCGGTGTTAGTCTACGAGAACGAATCAGAAACGAGGAGATATACATAGCATAGCATAGACATAGCCCTGCGAATCAGTAAGCTCAAGTGGCAGTGGGCAGGGCACATAGCGCGTAGAACTGATGGCCGTTGGTGCAGAAAAGTTCTAGATTGGAGACCCTTCGACTAAAGGCGCAGCGTAGGACGTCCGCCGACAAGATGGACAGACGACCTTGTAAAGATCGCAGGATCGAACTGGATGCAGACCGCTCACAACCGGTCGTTGTGGAAAGCCGTGGGGGAGGCCTATGTTCATCAGTGGACGTCCTTCGGCTGATAATGATGATGATCGACAGACTAATGTCTAAGACACGCTTAGGTTTAAGCAAAAAATATATATTTTGTTTTAGTTCCATGTATGGAAGCCACATTTATTGATTAATAACTTATTAATCAATTTGTTCACAAGAAGGAAAACACCAGTCAACGCTTATAGAACCGGTATTTTTGTCAATTAACAAAATTTGAACAACCGCAAATATAACTTTGTCTTTCATACAAATACTATGAAAAACAAAGTTATTTTTGCTGTCAAGTAAGTAAGTGGACCCCTACCTCTTAAGGGGTGCGTGTGGCGCACTATGTTTGTTTGGAGGAAATGTATCAAATATATGTCTTATTACCATATAAAAAAATCAAGTCGAAACACGAAGAAAATCGGAAGATACACTAGTTTTTATGCCATTTCCCATACTAATAAATCAGGTTTGGTGCCATAGCTCTCAAAATAAGGTTCTAATAAGAAAATGCTACTTATCTTTTTTACAGCTTATAAGTAGACGTATACGATGGAATGATTTGTTTTTCAAAAACTGACACATGTATATTTAAGTTGCCTATGTCCCTTTGCTAGTATGGCGTCGATCCACTGTGCGTCGGGATGAAAAATCAAATAAAAAAAAATGCGAAATTATCCGTAAATTGTGTTTTATAAATGTGTAATATTCGCGTAAACTTCAGAAATAAGTAAATTGATTACCTCTTCATAATTTTTTTTCAGTATTATAGTTTATTTTTGTTTTTATAGTGTTTTGTCACCATACAAACTTAATAATATAAACTGCACTTGTAAGAAGACAACTGTGAACCTGTGACAGACGAGGAATTGAACCCCGTGTCTTACGCAATCCGGGCGTATGCCTATACCACTCGATGCCAATTCAACAGGCCTGTTAATGTGACGGTGGCCGAGTGGTATAGGCATACGCCCAGATTGCGTAAGACACGGGGTTCAATTCCTCGTCTGTCACAGGTTCACAGTTGTCTTTTTACAAGTGCAATTTAATTTTTTTCAGTAAAAAAATCAGTTTTCAGATTTATCTTTTCAATTGTGATGC